>DWJZ01003865.1:0-16242 GCA_018249125.1 Asbolis capucinus | reverse complement strand
TATGTATTTAAAAGTATATATGTATGTTTATCAGTTGTCTGATCACCATAGTACAAGCTAACGCTTAATTTGGGGTCCGATGGCCGTGTGTGAGTTGTCCAATATTTATTTATTTATTATTATTATTATAAATTAATACGCTTTTCTATCAGGTGAGACTGTAGTCGAGCATTCACTTATAATATGTAAAAAAGTCTTTGATATAGTGTATAAAAGTTATCTCGATAATAATTATTACAATTGATTAATGTTACCACAAGTCTAAGTTTTGAATAAGAGTACTTGGTAATCCGATAAAGTTACAACGAAGATTTTCCAATTTTTTTATATATAGTAGAAGCGTGTCGGATTACAAGGGGTTCCTTACATACGGGGGATTAGACTGATTGCGGATTACTGCGGGTCCACATTAGCCTCTACATTACCATGTTCGATCGTAAGTAATCAGAAAAGTTAAACTACGGTGGGTGAAGTCGGTAGGTATGCATTTCATGAACGCTTGCGTGCTTCGGAGGGCACGTGAAGCCGTCGGTTACGGTTTTTATCGTAAAATAGCAATATTGAAGCCATGTCTGAAGCTGGAGGTAGGATTAAAACTTTAGCCACTTGGGTTGGCTCCACCGATTCGCATTTGCAGCGTGCTAGAGTACGCTCTGTGTTTCTGTGTAAGAGATACTGTGCTCAGTAGTTGGCCAATAACAGCTGTATTGAAATATGGCGATTGGAGCAACAATTAATTGACTTGCGGTCTCGCTTATTGAGCTGGCTGCCATTGTTTTACTAATGAACGGTAAAATTCGTACATAACTTTCATAACAGACATTTAATAAGAATACCTAATAACTTAGTATTTGATCGTTGTCTGTAAATGAATATATAAAACTAATAGAAATAAATATCTGTTAGTAGGAATAGAACCCGAAACAAATTGATAATGACTTTTCTGTCTGTTCGTCTTACTACTCATTTGGTCTGCCTATGTACAGAGGATATAAGGGCTGGATTCACATTAAATCATTGGTCATATCATAAATAAATTTTGGTTAGTACATCATGATATATGTTATATAAGGTTGATTAGTCTAATGTTTTACCTGAAATAGTTCGCGCTAGATGCGGGGTCTTGTTGTGTAGTCGAAGGTTCAAGTACATTGATTGGAATATTTTTAATAATTCCTTTCAGATTCACTGAATTAATAACAGAAATGGATACAATCGCTTGTTGTGAAAAAATAAATTTGATTTGTTAAACCGTCTGTTAAGCTGTCAGTTGAACTGTCAGTTGCACTGTCAGTTGAATTGTCAGTTACATTTTCACGCGTACGCTACTAAACTGATTTTTATGAAAATTAATACAGAGTTACGTTTTTTGTGAAAAATAAATGAATATTAGTTTATAATTGATGAAAAATATTTAGTATTTGGAAAATTTAAACACGGGGTGTGTTTAAATTTTACCCCCCACCCCCCCCCTACAAATAAAAGGGGGTTACAAATAGGGGATATAAACTATTTTATAGTCACGGGATAAAGGTAATTTAACACATTTAGATATACGAGTACATACATACATACTCGTAGTTATGTAGGGTATCTACAGTATTGATATAACAGAAATTCTGTTATGAAATTATCTACATGCTGGTCGATTGTTCGATGTAACTGTTCTCAGGGATTCTGGAGGATTAGACATAACATAGACGATCTAGGAGTATATTATGAGTTCTCTTATAGAAGGTTATATTAATACGACCAGGAGATACAATTTTTGTTTGCAAGTTGTGATAGCATGACGCTTGAAACATTGGTCAGAACGGAGGATTTTGAGTTTGGTGTTTGAGTATATTACAAGTATCATTTATTGCGGTGAAGGAAAACATCGTGTGGACGGATTCCTGAGAATTCTCCAAAAATTTTCCAAGTTGTGAAGTTATAAATCTGCACTTGCCCAGCGTGGTATACTGTGGCCTATATCCCTCACATTGTATCGTATATATAGAGTCCTCAGGATACAATATTAATTAATTTAATAGTGGCTGTGCGAAAATACAAGATACCTTCAATTGACACGGTAATAAAACCTTCTAATGTTATGAAAATGAAAGTTGGTGATGATGAAAGCACGAATAGATACTAAATACTACTTAATGGATTCGAATAAAACTTTGCACACAGGTAGGTTGTGGTCTGGAATAACACACAGAAAACTATTTATTAACTTACCACGCGGGCGAAGCCGCGCGCGGCCCCTAGTGAACCAACACACAGATGAAAACTTATTAATTCCAAGAATCTCTTCATTAGTCTTACAGAATATTATCTCAGTGTGATCAGCTTTGGTAATTGGTAAGGTTACACATTTTCTTTATTAGATTTTTTGTTCAATATTAATATTAAAACTGGTAATTTAATATAAACGTAATTCGTTTAAGGAAAATTAATTATGTCAGTAAACATTTGCTGACTATTTATGATAACTAGGGTCCGCCAGCGTGTTATTCCAGAGTATAACCTATCCCTTTACCAAATTTCATTCAGTTCTATTCGGTAGTTTTTGCGTGAGTAACAAACATCCATGTAACTTTACAAACTTTCGCCTTTAAATATTAGTAGGATGTCATTCTTTTATTGGGAAAATTTTTATGCACTAAACTCAGGAACACAATATATGCATTACATAGAGTGAAAGGGTGGTTAATGCAGAAGGATTCTTTGTTCTATTTTGTTCCCATGTTCCTTAGAGAAAACTATTCAGTCAAATGTGCTGAATTCTGTTATCCAGCGTGCCAAATTTCATGAAAATCGGTTCGGCAATTTTGCGTGAAGAAGTAACAAGCAAACAAAATTTCGCATTTATAATATTAGTAAGATAACAATAGTATTCCGTATAGAATGAAAGAATTTATGGAAAGTATGTATAGGAAAAATTCCAGATCGAATTTGTTCTGAGTACAGCGGTTAATATTATAGAACAGTGTCTTTCAATCTATATATTCCCTTAGGGGGTTGTGAAGCTTGACTTGGGAGGTCGTTAAAAGCAAAAAGAACGTAGAACGGCCGCGAAAATAGTACATAGGAAATATAAAAAAAAACATTTTTTTTGTATTACCAATTTTTTGCCTATCGATAGCCTAGTACTATCGGAAATATCATACGCCTAGTAATACTTAACTAGAGCGTATATTGCGTGTATGGGGAATACATATTATACTAAAAGAAAGGAGATTTTGAAACTAATTCGTCTTTTAATTGAATCGTCATGTAAAGCAAACTCAATTAAAATTTGCATTAACGGATTACACCTTCACGTATTACGTTATGCGCTCGGCAAGATACCACGTAGTTACGTGATCCAGAACAGTTGAAGTTGAAGATATATAGAAATAGCTTCTGTCTTGTACTGTTTTTAAGTAGTAATGTGTACTTGGTTGATAATTAATTTCTCTTAAATTTCCGACATGCCCCCACAGCGGTAAGGACAACTTATAATGTAATAACTTATAGTTCACAATATAGCATCGTTGAGTTTGTTATTCCAGACTATATTATCCTAAATTTCCTTCAAAACCCTCCATCATCCATCCAACCCTGAATAGATCCATCAATTGATAGAATTAGGCAAAAACAGACAGTGGAGAGAGGATGAGGTGACCGCAAGCAGAAGAATCTTGAGCTTCCATGCTTCGGAGACCTCGTAAAGAAATTGATTGTTACATTTAGATTTAGCCATTCAAACTTGTTAGAAGGCTTCAAGCAGTGGTATAGTACGGCGATATTTGTGTTGGCTTCCGTTCGATTGTACAATAAAGCAGCATAGTTTAATCTTCCTCAGTTATGCATGGTCAGAATGCTTTTTTCTTTTAGCCTTATTATATTACTGCAAAGTTCTCATTCGGCCATGAATTAGTTTGCCGTCTTCGTAGCATTCAGCAATCAGTCAAATATAATGTCGAATCTTTCCATTGAGAATTCCTTGACACTGGTATCCCTCAAGGTGGTCCGATACTTTTTTCTTTATTTATATAAACCAACAGCTCTTCTTAAAATGTTTCATATCATCAGTTTGCAAATGATGAGCAAATTTTTACACAAGTACAATAACGAATTCAATTATATGTGAACATAAATCACTTATGGGAGGTAATGTAGAAGATTTTGTTAGGTGGCTCAGAAATGTTGGCCAAGGCTGAAATATCATATACATATACCACCGATTTGTTGGTATGATTCTACTATTGTCAGATAAAGCTTGGCCTCGTTATTGTCAACTCTTACCTGGCGACCGCACAGAATAGAGCTAAGCCGGAAGGTCAGGATATTCCTGCAGGCATTGTATCGTTTCAAAAATTTCTCACCAGTTAAAAAATATCATAGTGACACACTCGGATTTTGCTGATGAATTTGTAAGAAAACTACAGTACCCCTTAAAATGTGTAATATACATATTCGTACGTTAGTATAATCACATGTTATTTACTGTTTAAAACTAAATTGATTTGCTATTAAAAAATAAATCCAATTCAAGATTATATTCTTCGAAACAGTCTAGAATAAGTTAGAGAGACAGTTAATAACATATTTTAAGAAGCGATAGAAAAAATGAAACAGTAATATATTTCATTCAATAACATTACAAAAATCAAAGTTGCTGCTGTTTCGATAAAAAATACCCACTTATACAATTTCATATTATTTCTAAGATAACCTAAGACGTTGCTTATTTATGTCAGAAAAAGAAGTCTTAAAAAGGCCTTTTGGTGAATGTTTTTGTACCGAACGAGTTTGATTATCGGGTACAAAGATTTCTGAAAATACTTGGCCCAAAGGGCGGGCTTAAGTTAAACCGAAGTGGTCAAATCGAACTTTAAGTTATTTTTTTTTTCATCATTTATTTGTTAGCAACTAAAACCAGTATTTTTATCCGCGGCCCAGGCTAAGTGACGAGAGAAATAGTGCAGGGTTCAATTCTCGGACCACTTCTTTTCATTTTATACAGCGCGAATATACTTAAGCAGATGAGGTTTTACAAATTCAAATATACGCTGACGTAGTCCAGTTGTACATATTTTTTAAACTCACACACACACTCTGCATCTACAATCTTCAACACATTTGCGACTGGTCCAACAAAAATAATTTTCGAATCCACGAAAGTTCAAGTACATAAATCCAGGCACCTGAAAGCTTATAATTAAAATTGATGAATTTCCTTTCACTGTTTTTGCTTGCATACGCGTAATTGAAGTGCTTATCGAGAGTCTATCAGAGAAATTATTATATGATTAATTCTTGTTACATATGTACATACATAGTACATATGTAGGTACGTTACAGTTAAGCCGCGAACTTGACTTGTTTGTACTCGTGGTAGAAGCCAATTTGCTTTAGACTTATAAAGATTAGATTTATCAAATTAAAAATACGTATGTTTGCAGAATTACAAATGATTCATTTCATGATTTAATGGTTGGTGATGATTCGGGGCATATGAATTTTAATAACTATCAATTTGTGTTAATTAATTAGCCATTAACCTACAGCTATAAACTAGGTGACCTATTTAAACTTATTATATATGGCAATACCTGTATAATTATTTAGTACATTGTAATCGATAATTGTGATCGATGCGTAGTGTTTTACACGTGATAAGCAGGTTAACTAGCAGACGGGTTCTTTGGTAAGTGATCACCGCCCATGGACATTAATAACACCGGACTGGAGTGTTGCCAATGCGTTGCCTGCCCGGATAGAAGTAATAGACCCGCATACGCGGTGACAGAGGAAGAATGAGGAGGTGGATGGGTTAAGGACGGGGAGAGAAAGTGGAGAACTGGCTTTCAAGTCCCCAGCCGGAACATGACGAGTCGTTTGGCAGCTGATTCAGGCAAGAAGGTGGTAGCCAGCCAGGCGGGCTTCACAAAAATATAATCCGCGGTGCCCTACCACCAAGCAGCTGACTTCTACACGTCTTTCACGACACCCTGGTAGGCCAATATTATAATCAATATATTAGCACTACTTATATCGGATCTCTACTCATAGCTGAGGTGTAGCTGAAATGAAATATCATGAAATGCTGTTACTTATTTTATTAGTTTGTACGAACACTTCCATTTTTTACAATTTGTGCACGATTCTGATTCGTCTATCATAGGTGTAGTCGCAGGTCTGCTGGAAGAATAACTTAGGGATATATCTTGGTATAACAAATCCTTTTAAATGGATAATTATTGTAAATCCTGGACGTAGTTTCATGTCATGTTGATTATAAAAGTGCATCGTCATAATAACGGAAGGTTTGCCAAAATTTCAGATCCCTAGTGTAAGAAGTGGGTGTAATTAAGATTGCAAGAGTTGACCCGAACAAACCTACAAACGAATATACAAAAATACAATGCAAGTTAAATAAAGGCTTGTTAAAGGTACTTCGTTTGAATATAAAATAGGTTCTTATAAGCATACTGGATTGTTTAAATTTATACATATGTCTCTTATTGCTGACGCAACTGAAATAAAATACTACGTTTGTGTCTCCAATTTACAAACGTTATCTTACTTGGATCTTGCAATAATATAAACTTGGGGTAATATAATTTACATATTTATCTGAAGCTAACTTTACAAATAAACAAGGTTCAAAATATTTAAAAACACAAGCTTTCATTAAAAATCCATAATACAAAAAACACAGAAAATTTAATAACTGTATTGTTAACCGTTGAGGGGTTCTCTTGTCTGGAGCCATTCCTGAAAAATGCATTGTCATCGGAACTGAAGCATTATGCAAAATTTCAGCTCCGTAGTGTAGAGGAAGTGAGTTTAATTAAGCTTGCAAGATTTGCCCGTAACTAACAAATATACTAATATACAAACATACACTGTAAGTTAAATAAAAGCTTGTAAAAAAGTGATGACAATTCGAGCAATCCCGAGTAACCTAACCGATTAATACGACCGTATTTATCGAAACGAAGCGGGAGCGGTTACTATTAAAATAAATACGTCCATAGAAGACCGTTAAGGATGTTTAAGGATGACATATTTTATGAGGTTATTCTGTCTCATCAAATTGTATTCGTAGTATAATTCGTAAAAGTAATTCGTCGTTTAATTCTGCTTTATAAATAGGAAGCATCCTCGTATTTATTTATTTTTGTAACGTAATCATTTGTCATGTTAAACCCACGCTACAAAGCTGTACAGGGAAACCTTAAGTTGATATTTCTCGTATAAAAAAGGATATAAGATCCTTTTTACAAGATTTTATATAACTTGTACTGTGTGTTTGTCTATTAGTTTGTTAGTTTTGGGGTCGTATCTTGTAGTTTAATAAAACTAATTTCTTCTTACACTACGGAGCTAAAATTTTTCGTAAGCCTTCCGTACTGATGACAATGCATTCTTATGATAAGCATGACCTGATACTATGCATTCGCTCCAGACAAGGGAATTCCAGGGGACATAAGACAGGGGAATAAGTATTTCTCGAGATTTAAAGTAATTCCAAAAATGAATATGTACATTTATTAGGAGGTATTTTAGTACAAAGTTTCACCCCCCTTTTCTATCCTTTATATATTGTATCAAGGATATACAAAATTAAAATTTACGGTAAACACACATATCACTCGATGTTAGAGTGCCCCATTATCAGAATTAAAATAATATATTCATTGTACAGGAAAAGTGCACTTTGACTTTTATTATAGTATACAATTTCCGCAGCGTAGGCGATACGGATCTCTTTTGAAAATTTTATAGCCTGTTTATCAGGAATATTGTAGGATTCTAATGGTAAAAGAAATTTACAATCAGCCTAGTAGTACCTACAATAAAATCTTTCCATTTTATAATATTAATATAGATAGAATACAGGAAATTACTCGAAACTACAAAATGTCGCGCCACAGTTACGCCGCAGAACAAAGTACGTAGGTACTCGTAATCCCACTCTGGTGAACAAAGAGCTTTGTGTTCAAAAATATCATCGAAATGTTTCATTTAAATTAAAATTCATGCAAAAATTGAATTAATACAAAATAGTATGGCAACTGTGTATTCAATTAGGTTAAAAGGGGATTGATTTATTTGCTGCGACTCGACTTTAAAAAAAGTTTGATTTATTTGTTTAATTCATTCATTTGTTTAATTCTTGTGTGACGTTTGTGTGTCGCAAGAATTATACAAATATCTCAACTTTTCTACAATTCAAATAAAGAAATAGCCAGACAAATATGTTTAGGATTCGCCATCGGGGACCTCTGGTTATTGAAATTATTTTGTACGATGTATTCAAGGACTACTATAGCAAATACATTTTGCAAAATGAATGATGTTATGTTAAGATTATTGTTCATATTTATTAAATAAATATCTATCTAATATATATATATATAATATTAGACGTGGCGACACGGTCTGCGACATAGACGTGTCACATCTAAATCCTTTCTTAAAGACTTAATACAAGCAGCTGTTTGACAGTTCCATATTAAAAAAACTGAAAATGTGTTTAGTAGTGCTGATCTTGTGTTTGTCGGCATATTAGAACTTTACTAACCATAGACTAAAATATAATATAATATGTTACTAACAAATTATACACACTATTACGAACACGCCACCGCCACACGCTTACGAACGCGCATTCCCTGACATCTTCCTACGGTGCGGTGCGGGCTCGTTATACATATTGTGGTAATTATGTTTACAGAGATCAGTTAATTCTGGATATTAAACCTTAAGAAGTGATAAGCCTGCTATTGACGTCAAAGGCCAAGACAGGAAGTGTGTTTATTCCGGCTGGAGCGGCTGGTAACGGAAATTATCCAGTCTTTTGTACCTTACAAGCTGCATGCGGTTTACTATTATTTATAACGCTTTAGTGCGATCACTTGTTATTTTTACAATTGAATATAGTTGCATCAATAGTTTAACTCAATTCGTTCGTCCTAATAATATTATGAATGAAAAAGTTTTTGAAGATGTTTGCTGAACTTTGAAGATGAAACTTGGCAAACAGATAGACCACATCCAATTTTATCCCGATTGTAGGTTCCTTTAGGATTATGTGCATATGTGTTCGGTTGTTTGCGATTCATGTGTCTGGAATAATATAACACAACGCGGGCGCTACTGCGGGCACAAACTGGTTTATCAATAACACGGAATTGCATTGCACAATTTATGTTCATTCAGCCATTAAATTATTTCATTAATTAAAATGTTAATTTCAAACCTTGTATTTTGTTTTTATTGTTATTATCATTATTAATTTTACGAATTTGTAATAGTATTTTGCTCAATGTTTATTGAACTTTCTCTTAATCATCTGAAGTATTATGGTGCGGATTTCTTTAGCTGTGTTATTGGGCATGGTTTCTCTTCTTTATCTTTCTCGCGCTTGAGATAGACTCTCCTACCTATTACTAATGTCCATGGGTTCGATTACCATCAGGTGAGCCTTGGTAGCCTAGTGGTTTGAACGTTGTTCTCTCGAAAGAGTGGTCGTGGGTTCAAATCCTGCGGCGCGCTTATTTACAAAGTTATGCGCGTACAAGAATTTGATTAGGATTTCCAGAAAGTTCTCCATAAAGTTGTTAGATGACTCTTCGTTACAGCCTTAGTGGTTGGTTCTAATCCGTGGAGCAGGATGGAGGAGTAGTTAGGGTTGCCAAACGTACTATATTATATAGTACTCTACTACATTTTGGGACTACGTACTATATACTGTTGAAGAAACATATAGTACGCTAAAATATATTTCAATACAATAAATCAATATTCGATTTGGCAACACTAAAAGTAATAAATTTGCAATTTTTGAACGTCTCACGAAATGTGCAAAAGAAATGTTTCTGTAAGCTTAGTTTACATTTAGTCTTCCCATAAAATACTATATTTTTAAGCGTACTATATTTTTACAGCTTTGTTAAATAAATAGTATATTTAGATAAAAAAAAGTTGGCAACCCTAAGTACCCTAGTACTGAGTCAATAATAAATTGACCTCAAAAGCGATATATTATTTTGATACTAGTTTCTGCCCTCAGCTTCGCCCGCCTGATGTGTTGATAACAATCCCATATTCATTTCCTACAAATGGTCTATCTGAGTGCCAAGTTTCATGTCCATTTGTCTAACGGTTGCTGCATGAAGGAAATACAAATATCCAAACATCCAAATATGTTCATAAAATTTCACATTTATATCGGTAGGATTTGTAATATTCAATAGAAAATAATATTCGGAATATTAATACCTACTCACGTGTATATTTGAGTATAATAATATTGGCCAAGAAAGAAATATTCATGGTTCAGTGGTTTGTGTCCGTCGTTATCAATAAATGATCACGTAACCTCCGGTTGAAGGGTGCCAGTAAAGCTATCTTAATAATATTTTCTCTTAAGAATCGAAATGAATAATCATTTATATTGAAAATAATATTGAAGCAGAAACTAAACATTATGCACGCCTGATTGGCTTTAGGAGGTACCCAAATAATATAATGACTTATGTAAAAATTATCCTGCAAAATAAATTATTGATTCATGTTAAATTGGTACCCACGATTTGTTTTTTCGTAGCTTCTTGACCGCTTCGGATGGCATATAGGTCAGGGCTGTTATAGTCAGTTGTAATTTATTAGCCTTGTCAAAAGCCTTCAAGTGGCCTAAAATAATCGAACTATTGACTCCACAGTTGACTACCAGCTCCATCCACCAATCCACACTGTAATATAAAATATGCTTTAAACTTGCTGAGTATGAGGCCCGTCCACAGTAGTGGGCTATTTATTTGAAAACAAACAGACAATTATGCTATGTTACGGGTACACATATAAAATTTTTTTTTACTCCTTTAGTTTTCGCGTGATTAAGTTTCTGTCGTGAAAAACATATAACCCGTACTGTGCACAGTGCACGATAAGTCGAGTTTAAAATCAGACATTATCCTTCGTATCGTATATAGATTTCGAAATGTGACAATACAATGCTTTTACTTCCACTCAAGCCCCATCACGTAAATTGAATCACGTGCGCATTTAAAAGAAATTGCGACAATATTGTTTGTACTTTAAAAGGTCACGTGTCATCGCAGCGTTCGATCTTTAGGGTTCCTTTACTATGAACAGTTTAACTTCTTATCCATCTGTTACTGTCTCTCTGTTCTCTCTGCCACTCTATTCCTGCTGCACATTTACGATCTGTTGATACCCTGATTCTATGGGTACGCAGATAGCAAAGTGGAGAGACACCTGCCAAATGCTTGGATCAGTAAAGCTGAAATACAAGCTGAAAAAGAGAACATGGCGAATTGTTTGAATCTCACACTTTAGGCAGTGTCGCATAAAAGTAACGTTATTCAGTATTCACTGCTAAGAAGTGCCCGTTCACTGACTCCTATGTTTCAGAATGTGGTTTTAGAATATACTGACCACCTAAATTTTGGGTCTAAAGTCTTCTCGAATCCTAATTATGGGCGGTTCATTGAATTTGAGCGGCTGCTAGGAAACTTGGAATCTTTGCAAAAGCGGGACGTTACACCGAAATAGCGTATATAGTGTATACGCTCAGATAAAACCATGTGTGGAGTAGTACTGTTGTCACATTTGGGCTGATGCTGCCTTGGATTCTATGGAGAGGAGTGCAACGAGACTTGTTGGCGACCCTGAACTAGTTAGAACCAACCTGCAAAACCTCAAGCACAGGCGCTGAATTACCAGTCTCTCGGTATTTTAAACGCTATATTTTGCGAGAGTGTGATCAATTTAATGTAAAGTGACATTTCTGGTCGCTTTCATTTACGCCGCCATTTTTTTGCCAATATTCTTTGAAACATTGGATGCTATATATACATATACAGCCTGTATATGTATATATACGTTCTGTCGTGGCCGTTGAGACACCCTTCATAAATGCAAATCATAACTGTCCCACTACTGGGCTCTCACAATGTGAGACCGTAGTCCATTACGCTGGCCAAATCCGGATTGATAGACTTCACACATCTTCGAGAACTTTATGGAGAACTCTCAGGAGTGCAGGTGCTGACCTCACGATGTTTTCCTTCACCGTAGCAAGTGATAATCAACTTCTGATGAGGACATAACTTAGAAAATTAAAAGTGCGTGGAAAGAAAAAAAGGATTACGACCTAGGACCTCCCTTTTGGAAGACTAAAATTAAAACTCAACAGAACTTCTCATATTACGCTGCTACCCCTTAAAGAAGTTTTAGTAATAAATAGATTTATTTATTAGTGGAGCGCTTATTGCCCGTCAGCTTGTTCATAGCTAAGTCAACAGAATAGTTAATCAATATAATTAGGAAATTGGGTGACCGCTTACAAACCATTCATGAGCCCTTCTGTATAACATCCTCCTGTACTTCGAAAGGCCACCTAAAGGCACCAGATGTTATCGATATAACAACCGTTAAGTAATTTCCGAGGCCTTGGGTAGTCTTAAAAGCTTCGGACACTTGTCTGCTAACTCTTGAACCAATCAGCATTGCAGCTGAGTTGAAAGGTCGAGGCTTTCCTACATTGTTAGGTAACCGAAGGCACGGGTGCAAAAAATAAACAAAGACCCCGACTTAACCTTTAAACTTTGTCAACACAATATTCCGAGAGTAAAAGTATATTTCAAAAGTTCAATTTCTAGCTTGTTGGTCATGTTACGGGGACCCCCTGAGCTATGGGGCCCCGGTGCAACAGTCTAGACCTTCAGTATATGCGTAAGAATAGACAAACACTATTCCTTAACGTTGAAACCACATTAACAGATAATGTTACTGCAATAAATACTCACTTGGTTTCGATAAATACTCGTAAATACTCGAACCTGAAACATATATATTGGCTGGTAGCTAACTTGCTGGCGGTTTCCGTCTGTGATTTACGGATAAGCCGTCACCGCTCGGTGGAAGAAAGTTCGTGGTAGCACTGAACGAACCAGTTCCGACAGTGGAGATTCGTTGGGTTTAGTGGCCAACTTACTCCAACTTGGCCAACGTGGTAATGGCGCCGACTTTAGTTTCTTTTTTACCATGAATAAGTTAGCGCTTGAGTACGATCCCACCTGATGGTAAGGGGCGTTGAAGACTTTGATGATAAAGCGCACTAACTTAGCAGATGCCTATTTACTCTTGAGTTGAAGATATTTACATTGTAATCATACGGACACACCTACACCGACAATTTATTCCAGTACTTTGCGGTACGAGGTGAAGCGCGTCGTTCGTATTGGCGCGATGTTAACGTCGAAGGATGGATACCCGCCGTGCGTCGGCTCGTTCGATGAGGGAATGGGGATGGGGGAATCAAATTTTACAGTTCCTGTTCACACTCTTCAGTAGTGAGATAGTTATGAGAATTAACGATATTTAATATGAAAATTAAAGATATTTAATTATTAAATTAAATTGATAATTGATAACTTAGTACCCTATGGAACACGAAAGCACAAATTTTCTAGTTTTTTTATTTCATCCTTTTTCCGATCGCACCGGTTATTGTTTAACTTTCAGGACAAACTATATTATGCTTTAAATATTAAAAATTAGAGTTCAAAATTGTTTAGAATACACATCACAAGTAACATATAACCGAAAACACACGTTTAGCTGTCATATCAATGCTGAAAATCCAACCACTCGAAATACCATTCAATATTTATTTTTTCCTCAAAATGATCATACGTGATACGTAGCAACATTTTAAAATGTGTTCATATTTTCGTACAAAATATTAATTTTTTTACTTATTACTTTGTGGGGTGAAATCAAGCGCTCTTTTGTGATTGACCTACTGGCCTAGTTGGTGTTCTGTCTTGATTGATCCTGATTTTGATTATATGACACATATTGACCGTAGCACGGTTCCTCCGGTTTTCCACATGATTATTTTCCAACAAATGTTACGTGAAGCTTCATTTGAATGAGCCATATTTTTTTTCTCTTACATAAAATCTCGATTGTGAACTACCACACTGTTAACTATAACAGTTACAGTGGGGAAACAGAGTCCACGGTATTTTGGGAAATTTGTAGGGTAATGTGACCGTTAAATTTTGGGCATTAATGTTAACTAAGTTCTAACTTCTCATTCAGAGAAGAGACTCGTGCTCAATAGTGGGCCGTGATAGATTGAGATAATTAATGTCAACTAAGTAACTCAAAATATTAATAGACCTGTATGCACAGAGAAGTCAAAGACAGAAGGAGACGACTACGAACGACGAACAGAACTGGGGTCAATGAAGACATCGAACATCTTATCGCTTCAGGACGGGTGACAAAAGAAAATGAGAACGACAGTAGAATGGAGTTAAAGATGAAAACAAGCTTGATTCAAAATATTTGAAAACACAAGCTTTAATCGTAGAGCCCTAAACATAAATTTTACCTAACCTAAAACCTAAAATAAAATATCATAACCGTATTGTTAACCGTGTTAGCAGCAGATCATACTTATCATATAAATGCATTGTCATCGGAACTGAAGCAGGGTGTAAAATTTCAGCTTCGTAGTGTAAGAGGAAGTGGGCCTCATTAAACTTGCAAGATTTGACCCGTAATAAACAAATATATATAAAAATATAATATATAAATATACATTTCAAGTTGAATAAGAGCTTGTAACATCATTCAACAAAACTACCTGCCGAGTTCCCCTCTCGTAAAGTCCATAAAAATTTTCCTACTGACTTGTTAGGATCGATTTACCTACAGAATGCTCATTGCCTAATGTCCATGAAACTCTAACCTACAATAGACAAAAATAGAATATGCCATATTTTTATATCATGAAGAAACAGTTACCAGTAGACTAATACCTTAGTAATAATACTTATAAATAAATGTAAAACTAGCTGTCCATCCTTCTAATATTGTAAATGTGAAAGTTTCTGAGGATGGATGGATTTTTGTTACTCCTTCATCCAAAACATATTGAGAAATTTTATCTGGAATAACATATTGGCCAATTTTACCAACGTGGCTACTATGTGGGCGAAGTCACGTGCAGAAACTAGTTATTTGAGAAAAACTGCGGGTTTTTAGTAAGAAAAAGAATACTAACTTCAGAAACGATTTCGATGCGGTTATTTTAATGAAGCTGATGCAATATTACATTAATCATTTTTATTTTCTGTGGTCCAAAATCGTATACAAACTTTCATCCCCTATCCTAAGGAGACCCTGCAATTATTAGGGATAAAAAGTATCCTAAATGTTAATCCGGGATATAAGTAATAACTATGCCGATTTTCCTCAAAATCCGTGTACGGCTTCTCCCGTGATGCGCGTTCAGACATACGGGCTGAATTTTATTGTAGTATATACTATATCCTGTGAATATTACACTACAGTAACATACTGATGATGTATATAAAATCATTAGTGCGCTCAGCTATTTCTGGCATTCAAATATTTGGAATAGTTCGAATATTGCGGTATAAATAATTTGATCCAATATTAACATGTAAAATACCACAGTATATTAAATCAGGGGCTTACAATAGAATAGTTGTGAATGGTTATTTGAATTGTTGTTTAGTAGATAATTTTTGTTCCTGGTCACTGACCGCAGCTTCGTCCGCATCATTTGTTGATAATAAACAGCCTAGGTGTTATCCCAGACTACATGGGGCACACTAAACATTATGCATTTCTAGCTAATCGAAACTATTTGAATTTCGATTGTTATATTTTTTAAAACCTTGGAACAGTCTTGGAAATCAAAATAAAAAATTGGCGGTAAATCATTTGTCAATTGTTTTTATCACACATCAAAGTTCTACGTACGCAATGAAAATGGAATTAAGTCGAAAAGATTTTAGAGCGATGATTTTTTATGATTTTAAAAGTTCTCTCTCCGCGTAAGACTGTGCAGCTTGTCTTCAAAAGCTTTTGGGAGAAAAGCACCTTGTTTGAGCACCGTGACGCGATGGTTTGCTTAATTTGAGAGAGGTCGGGTTTCTTTACTTGAAGTATTTCGTCAAGGGCGGCCTTCAACTGCGGTCAACGAAATAATATGACTACTGTTAAGCGGCTAATTGAAGAAAACCCGCGGATTGTCTATTAGACAATTTGAGCGCTATTGGGGATTGGTATGAGCCAAATTTAGAAAATTTTACACAAAGAACTGACAGCGGAGCAAAAGCGGGCTCGCGTGAAATGGTGCTCACATATGCTACTGAAGTACGACCACGGACATTCTAATGCTGTTTATGACAT
>DWJZ01003864.1:0-16247 GCA_018249125.1 Asbolis capucinus | reverse complement strand
ATTTAATTATTGTTTAAACAGCACAGCTGTATGGTAACTTTATTGGGGGTGCCTAATACTTTTGGCCAAGGCTGTATGTATGTTTATCAGTTGTCTGATCACCATAGCACAAGCTAACGTTTAGTTTGGGGTTAGATGACCGTGGGAGTTGTCCAAAGATATTTATTTATTTTATTCACAATATATCTATCATTACAGAACATTCCAATCCATTCCAAAATAGCGTGAGCCCTCTAACGGTTTAAGGTCGCTAGTTCATATGGTCTAATGTTTTTCCAGAAACATCAGATCCATATATGGTGCATCAGAGTAACAGCCATCGGATATCATAGACGAGTCTTGGTATACAGGGGATTTTGCATACCTGAAAATCGTGACACTGAAATTATCATCAGATAACAAAAACAATCCCAGTGATAATATTTGCGCCGGCCGGCTGAATATTTGGCAGTACATTGTCCGCCATCGGTGTGGAGATTTTTACAAGGTGAATACAGAATCCTAATATGAAGAACTAGAAACCGCCCACGTGGTACCAATGTTATTAAAAATCACTCTACAGACCATTAACTATTTTTACTTAAAGAATGTCAGTTTTCAGACTGACGAGCGACCCGTGTAAGTGGGCTATGAATGGGTTGAGCTAAGAACGACAGTAAGGGGCTGGTGTTGAGAAAAAATCTGTTTACAATTGAAATGTCCAAGTATGATAACTTAAAGTATATTGAAGTTCTGCAGATACTATCTCTATAAGGGCCACGTTTTTTTGGTGCGGGATACATTATATATGTCATCTTCGGGAGGATCACAGGAAACGCCAATTAGCGAAGTATGAATGGGTTCTGTGTGGGCCGCACCGCAATGGCATATGGCCCGCGGGCCGTGGTTTGCCGACCCCTGCTATAGAGGATCACAAGGAACGCCAAATAGCGTAGTATAAATGGGTTCTGTGTGGGCCGCACCGCAATGGCATATGGCCTTCGGGCCGTGGTTTGCCGACCCCTGCTATAGAATATACTCGCAACAAGGGCAGATTAAGTTAACTGTTGGCAGCTCGCCTGAGCCAAGTGGCTAACTTGGCCGCCATTACGTCACAGCTTTTTGTTCTTGGAATTCTCTGCTTGTTGAAATATTTATCTACACTAATAAAATGAAAAACATGCCAAGTTTTAGGCTTGTGTAAACTTATCTCGTTGATTGATTAAAATAAATATTTTTTGGAGAACTGACACGGTCAACGGAGTCCAAATTAAGCGTAATCTTGTACTGGGGCGTGTCAGATAGCTGTGGTAATGTCCATGGGGGGGCGGCGATCTCTTACTTTTAGATGACCCGTCTGCTTGTTTGCCTGCTTATCACATAAAAAATACACAAAACATACAGGGAGGGCTAAGAGTACGCAATGGAGTGCAAAATTTATAATTTTCTTGATTGATATGATGTATACACATAAATATGTATACACATAAATATGTATACACGCGGCACATTATATAAAAATTTTTTTTTTTACAATTTTTGTCTATTTGTGTCTACTAGACCGTTATTTCACAATAACTACTTTTTCTGGTAACTGTTTTTTCCGAAGCGAAGCTAGGGCAGTTTCTAATTTAAATTATTATTGATTTATTGAAAACTAGCTGTACCCGGCGAACGTTGCTACGCATCAATTCATCATACGTCTTTCCGATCGTAATAATTTTGGTACCAAAATCTTTCCAGAGAATTCTGGATAAAGTTGCTAAAGACATCACTGCTTTATTTCTTGTTTCAGAGTCTATATAGGACAAGTAAACTCACAAACATCTATTTATGTATATATATATATATTTAAACATCTATATATATATATATATTTATATATATGAAATTATGTTAATTTGCAAGGTGAACTATTATTACAGTATAAATGAGTTTGCCGTGTCTGTTTCAAATTTCAGTTGTCTTGTGATTGCTAGTAACGTGCAAAATTGCTTCTGCTTTCACATGCAAATAGGAGAGCAAAGCTACTTTTCTGGCCCTGGCAGTAAAGTTAGCGGGTCCGGGTTTGATTTCCGGAACAGTTTTGTCTTTATGGGTTGTGGGTGTTTTTTTTGTGTCGTAGCCAGTAGTTTCATTCTGTCTGCTACGTCAAAACGAACCTTTTGGTCATTTCCGGGCGCTATTTTGAAAATGTTTAAAGCCTATGACACTACGACTTCCGAAGGATGTGACATGGTGTCGTTTGTGTCAAAATCCATCGATTTAGGCTGTACGGCCTGTCGAAGAAATTGACATTTCATGATCTTGCTTACGCGGGTAATATTAAATTTGTCCGCGGGCCATACTTTGGCCCGAGGGCCTGAAATAGAGCAGTCTTCATCTGATCTATAAATGCGGACTCCTCCACTAGACTTATATATGTATATTTATGTGTGAGAACAAATACTTCCACTTATTTACTTCCACTTATAAACTTATCATCTTTTGCGTGTATGCATGTGCGTGCGTAAGATTCTGATGAGTTTTTACACATCTTGTACATGTGTGAGTAAAAATCGTAGGTGCATTTTTATACTGGATCATGTCTCTCTACTGAAGTTAGTAGGAATATGTCTAAGGAAATAGTAGAGAGTAAGAGATTATCTCTTTTTTTCCTTTGAATAAACCTTCAACCGACTCGTGTTTCTTACCTGCCAATATCAAAAATTATTTATTTAAAATACTTGCTTAACATAGACTTGGTACAAATTCTGAATTAAATATTTAACATTTTCGAAATTGGAACGAGGAAGGAAAATATACTAGTTTTACAGCCTTGTGGCTTCAACCTATTGATGGGTCCTTTCATCATTACTGAGGAGAGCAAGGTCATGCCACTCTGCGTCTAAGCGAGTAGAGGGGTTAGTATAAGGTTGCCATCTCCTAACTTTGAAATCCAGACTTCGAGTTTTTTTTTTAGTAAACCGAAATACCAGGATATTTCATTTTAAAGCCAAGACTATACATATATGTATGTATAAAATAGGTAACCTATGTTGGAGAATGCCTTTAGGCATTAAGTTCGCCCTTTGTAAAACCTATTTTAAGAAAGTACAATAAAGCATAAATAAATAAATAAAAAAAAACCTAATTTATTGTGGTTATATTACACTGAAAGCAGTGTCAATAAAAAAATAAATTATGGCGAGCAAATTTTGAAACATACGTCCTTAACAGAACTGTTTAAATCTTAGGACGCCTTTAAAACTATCCAGGGCCTAAGGCACTTCGAAAAGCAGGACATATCTTGCGAAGATTGGCAACCCTAGGTTAGTGTCCAATTGTCAGCCGTTTTTAAAACATTTGATGACCTTTAAGAACGAATGCTCAAAATTTCATAATTGTATTGTTAGCCGTTGAGGAGTTCCCTTGTCTGGAGCCAGTCTTGAACGTAGTGTCAGATCATGCTTATCATAAGAATGCATTGTCATCGGAACTGAAGCAGTATGCAAAATTTCAGCTCCGTAGTGTAAGAGGAAATGGGTCTAATTAAGTTTGCAAGATTTGACCCGTAACAAACAAATATAATAACATCTCACAATCCATCAAGGCCCACTATTGAGCACGGGTCTCTTCTCTGAATGAGAAGGTTAAGGCCATAGTCCACCACGCTGGTCAAGTGTGGAATGGCAGACTTCACACACCTCTGAGTTTTGCAAACTCCCCGGCATGCAGGTTTCCTCACGACGTTTCCTTCATCGTTACAGCGAGTGACATTTAAATGCTTAAAACGCACATAACTCCGAAAAGTCCGAAGTGCGCGCCCTGGGATTCGGACCCGGACCTCCCGAGTAACAGGCCAAGTTTTTTTTAACATAGCTAGTGTTTATGTTAAACTTATACTATTGTTACGTAAATTTTCCTTACAACGAAATCTTACTACAGGCATACAAGAAAGTAAGTATTAAATATAACCAGAGCAATGATATTGCCTTCAACCCATTGATGGCCCACTACTGAGCATGGGACTCTCCTCATGCTGAGAAGACCTAGAGCATAGTCTACCACGCTACACCAATGCAGATTGGAGAGGATAATGACCAACCCAAGTGTCAGAAGTTTTATACCCTCTGTAGGCCTATAACGTGGCTTAACAATTGCTATCTAACGATAACGGAACCTACAGCGTTACGTACCCTCTGAAGCAAAAAAGTACTACCGACCGCGCCCGCTGTTGCTTAATTTTTTCGGTCCCTTACAATCGAAACAAGTCACTGGACTAGAAACAGTGAATCTAATGAGAGGTCTAATGTATACAATAAAATTGAGTACAGAAGTACAATTTCAATACTTTCCTTAACTGATTCTTGGCGCAATTTCCTTGCTGTCCAAAGATTTACGCATGAGATAGCGCAAATGGACTTTGCTTTTTCATTCTGTCGCAATGGCGTCTCTGTTTTAGAGTTTTTCTTTTATGTTTGCATTTGAATTCTTTTTAATTGGATAGGTAGGTAGCGAGTGTTCTTGTGTCGAAGATTTTCTTTTCTGAAAAAAGCTGCATTTTTTTTTCATCTACGAGTAGTAGGTATTTTGAAATTACCGCTATTTCAAAAATATGCCATTATGAAGAGAGTAAAATATTTGTATTGTTTTCCAAATATATTTATTATTACAATCTACATATAGTTTAAACTCGATTAAAATATGTAATTTGGCTTTTCTTGACACATAAAACACGTTTCTTCTCAGCGGCGGCTATTGAGAAACTAATTTATAAGTGTATTAATTAGCACAGTTTGGCAGGAGCGGTTTCAGAGCCCTTATGTCATATCTATAGTTACAATATCATTGATTATACGGTAGTAAAGAACTATTAGCGAAGTAATATGACTTAGACTATCTTTATTATAGAAAAATATTCCCGCCAACTATTTCCTCTTTATCTCAATGGACTTTTTCTATTCAATAAATACAGAGGATAACAAAAGAAAGACTTGGTATTATTTTTCTTGATAAAATCTTTACGGAACCTTTTCAGGGGATTAATTAGTTGAATGCGCTCCGCCCCTCACAGTTGAGGTTTTAATGTTTCAAAAGGATTTTGATGTATACTAGCCTTTCCGGCGACTACGTCCACGTGGTACACCTCCTTTCTTCAATCCCCCTGTTTACCCCTCTTCGCCCCCTGTTCACCCCTGTTCCTTCCCACTTCACTCCTGTTCATCCCCTCTTCACCCCCCTATCCATCTACCTTTTTCACTCCGTTCTTCTACAACCCCTCTTCAGCCAACATCTAGCACTTGAATAGAAACCGTTATGCTTCGATACTGAAGATTTTTCATCCCTTATTTCAAGCCCTTTGTGCCCGAAAATTTTCCTCAACTTGTTTTCTACCTCTGTACCAAATTTCATTAAAATCAATTTAGTAGTGTAGGCGTGAAAATGTAACATACAGACAGAATTACTTTCGCATTCATATTATTAGTAGTAATAATGTTTTATAACTTTCCTATATGTACATACATATGTGTATCATACTCGAAAATTGTCGTAAGTGGACTTATGCATAAGTTCACTTTCAAACTAACAGCTGACGCGGTAGAAAGCGGTTGGGCGACCGTGGCAAAGTTGTGGCAAAAGAATGGCAAAAATTTCAAAAGCGCTTCCGTGCAATAAAGGTGCTGTGCACATAAAACCGGCGGTCCCTACCGTTATCGTCAAATAACAATCGTCAAGTTTTGTCGGAGGTTTCCAATCCCAGGACTTCCAACATTTGGGTTAGCCAACCCGAGTAAGCAATGAATCAGCGTGGTGCAGCATTCTCTAGCACTCCTGAGTAATTTTAATCGAATACCAAAATCACAAAACCTTCAATCTATACCCAATTTACTAAAGAAAAAGAAATTCCGTACAGATGTTTGAACAGAGATCGCCTAAAGAAAAATGTACTAACGAATAAATACGAAATTTTTGCTTAGTTCATAAAATTCTTTATTCTCTGTGCACTTATCAAGTACGGTCTCTGGAGAAGTAATTAATGTAATTATGGCTTGTCGTAAAGAAAATCTTTAATCTGACAGTCCTCGTATTATCATGAGTAAAATTGAAGAGGAGTGGAAATAAGCCTAAACCAGCGTTGCTTTTATAATTTGTTATGGCATATTTTAAACTAGGGTTGCCACCTGTACCTACTGTGAAAAAGTATTGTACATTATTTTAGACAATTGTATGCTATATGATTTTAAGCTCAATACGTGAATAGGAATTTCCTAAGTTAGTTCACAACATTAGACATCATCGCAACATACCATCAGGGGAGATCGATTTCAAGCATTTACTTATTTTATGTAAAAATAAACTCGATTCATCGCGGACCGACGACGTGTGCTGAATCATTAATCCGGGACCATGATCCAAGCAATTGGTCGAAATATTAACGCGACACATGTATCCTAAGTACCCACCCGTAACATAGCATAGATGTACTTTATACGTTATGAGCACAATAAAGTACGCAAAATAATTTATTTCGCTTTAATTTCTCTGGTCTTTAAATAATTTTAGTCATAAGTCAGTCAGTTTTTCGTAAGAAAAAATCTTTATCCATCGTTGCCAATAGGTCACCCACACGCAAGCTCTCTTAACTAAAAATGCCAAAATTGTTCCTAAAATAATTATAATTTAGTGTCATTCTAATTCAGCGATAATAATTTGATAAAACAATTTCTTAAACATAATAATAAAGAAATATATTTTTTTAATTTTCATACTTAGTTATTTTCTCTTACGTTTATAACTAATGTACTTTGTTTGCAAGAAAAAAGGTGACAACCCTATTCATAACGGTCAGAAAGGTGTTTGTACATTAGGGAAATGGATTTATATTTGGGCTGTTGGTCTAGTGGTTAGTAAACCTGAACTGCTAGAGGTCATGGGTTTGATTCCCTTCTAGAACATTTTTTTGTGATAAGCAGGAATCTTTTTTTTGTAAAAATCTCTATTTATGTATCTGATCTATTGTATATTTTATGTTTTTAAAAAAGTGTCTCCCGTTGAAACCACTAAGCTATCATTGCAACTTCGTTTAATTACATAGCTAAGTTAATACTTGACTAAAATTCCACATAATGACAAGTGACAATGTAGTCTTTGATGGTAGAGCGCACTAACTTAGAAGAAGCCTATTCACTCTTGTCTTCAAGACAAAATATATTAAACGTCAAGTTCTATTCTACCTCTCAATCAAGTTTCATCAAAATCGGTTCAGTAGTTTAGGCGTGAAAGGGTAACATACATACAGTAAGTCGAAGTTACTTTAGCATTTATAATATTAGTAAGGACGCAAAGATTATTTAAAATAGTCATAATTCTTCTGATATTCGGTTCATTATTGTCCACAAGATATCTCGTGTAGGAGAAGTTCTGATTATGCAATTCTTTTCTGGGTCAAGCGGGGTTTGTCAAGTCAATGGAGTTCCGAAAATAGAGGCTACAGTTGTATTCTCGTTGCGCCTGTCTGCGCCATTCGACTCTAGTGATCCTTGGAGGAAATAAAGAAAAATGTGCGATTTTTACAGATTTTTATTTAACTTGCAGTGTATGTTTGTATATTAGTATGTTTGTCGTTTGTTGGTTTGTTCGAATCTCCAAGATTACTTAGGCCTACTTCCTGTTAAACTACGGAGCTGAAATTTTACATCAACCATCCTTCCTGATGATCATGCGTTTTTATGATTAGCATGACCTGATACTACATACGTTCAGGACTGGCTCCAGACAAAGGAACTTCTCAAAGGTTAACAATACAGACATGAAATTGTATCTGTTTCTTTTTACTATGGCTCTATAATTAAAGCTTGTATTTTGAAATATTTTAATTAACCATGTTAAATATATCTTCGAAAAATTTAATATTCTCTGCACTTTTTTGAAGTGCTGGAAAATAATACTGTTTCATAAACCATTTTCTTTGCCGCTTAATTGAAAAGTTCCATAAAAAAATATTAGTAGAAGAGTTTTGATTATTTTACTTTAAAAATTGAATAATTTCAACTCACACATAAAAAGTTATTATTTCTAGCCATACTGGAGTCGCAAAAATTCTAACAAACACGAATTTAAAACTTATAGACCCAGACAGAAGTAAGAGATGACAGAAATTTGCCATTTGCTAATTAAGCTATGCATAAAGATTTTTTATCAACTGGGCTCTTGGTCTAGTGCAAAGATGCTCAACCTATTTGACAGTCGGGCCAAACTGAGGGATGGTCAATTTACTGCAGTCCACTAGTAATTCTCAGCTAATTACTCTCAGAACTTAATAAAAAAGTTCTAAAACCATACTTGCGCGGGCCATTTAAAATCCGCTCGCGTGACACATAACGGCCCGCGGGCCTGGTGTTGAGCAGCCTTGGTCTAGTGATTAGTTAACCCTTAGTACTCGTATGCCCTTAGCGTTGCCGATGAGTAACAGAGACCCCCTGATATAGCCTACCTGCTCATATATCAACAACAAAATACAGTGCTGTATAACAGTATTTTTGCAAATGGAATGGATATATTCGTCCCCGCATAAATCACTCATCTAGCTATAAATCTTTCCCCCCAAAACATTTGTTACATCAGCTCGAGTCCCGAACGGTTCTGACAGTACTGTCATCCGAGCCGGCCAATCAATGACGAATTGATGCTATAACGGAAACACATTTTAACAAACAATTGTTATATGTTAAAATGTAAATTATTGTTACAATTTATTTGGTGTAAATTCCATTGCGGAAATAGTGGTTTTTGTGCACCGTTTATAGCCTTGCCGCTTGTGTTGATTAAAAGCGATCGAAGAAGTCAAGCAACATAGGGCGCGGTCGGTATGAGGATAGGACGACTAGTAGCAAAAATCATGAGCGCGTCCGTGCTTCGGATGGCACGTAAAGTCATCCGTCCCGGCTGATGTCGTTAAGCTATCGTTAGGCCATGTCGGAGGCCATCGGGCGGCATAACTACTTTCGACACTTGAATTGATCACTAACCCCTCAAATCTGCATTGGAGCAGCGTGGTGAAGTATGCTCTAGGTGTCCTCAGTATAAAGAGAACTCCGGACTCCGGACAATAGTGGGATATGAACGGGTTGAACAACATCGGTTAAATAAACTACTAAGCTCGATATGTTTCTGGATAATATCAGATAATTTTTACCTTATTTAAGACGACAAGCGATGTACCGACCTATAACTGTGATTGTGATATAATGTTACGTAAAATATCTTTACAAACTTTGAATCTAAATCTCTCAACGATTTACAAATTGACGACGAAAAATAGTACGGGTGTAACACTATAATGTAACTCTTAAGAGTAACGCCTCTATTCGTAATTCGATAAGGGCGTAACTCTTACATTTTTACTAAGAATAAGTTAATGCTTGACATCAATCCCACCTAATAGAAAGTTTTGATGTCTAAGGTGTTGGGCGCACGAAGTTAGTAAATGCCTATTCAAACTTCTCTTGAAGACTCCTATATCATACATGAGACACCGACGCAGACAAATTAAATATAAATAAATAAATATCTTTGGACAACTCACACACGGCCCTCTGACCCCAAACTAAGCGTTAGCTTGTACTATGATGATCAAATCATTGATAAACATATACATATATATGTATATACTTTTAAATATATACTCAAATAGATATTTCTATTCCACACCCAGACACACCGAACAAACATTCCTGTTCATCACAGAAAAGTTTGACCTGGGTGGGAACCGAATCCGGTGTAGCAGTCAGGTTCACTAACCACTAGACCAACCGGCCTGTCAGTCTATCAAATCGGCCTTATTCCAATCCTTCGCAGTACGCATAATAAACGTCGAGGAAAACCGCGTCGTTCGTACTGGCGGGATGTTCACAACATAAGGGTGAATACTGGCCGTACGCCGGGTTGAACAATTCCTCCAAATACATCCAAATATACCTTTCTAAATCGACTTAAAAAGGGGGTTATATAATTATATTACTTGGAGGTTATTGAAGGTTGTGTATTCAACAATATGTATGTATTATTATTAGATATGAAAAATTTGCATATATACATATGTCCATTCCAAGCTAATATACAAAATTTTACATATCTATGTACATAATTCCCCCTACGTTCCCGTAAATAAAGTACGTTACGTATTTAGTAAAGCCGCTGTATGTTGCTGCAACCGACACGTGCCCGACGTTGGTGTGCCTATATATTTTTATCTTTCTCCGGATCTCAAAAGAACTAGTAGGACCCAGTCATTTAATATTCAGTTAAATTTTAATATTTTTTTTAATTCCTTTTATTCATATTTATTGTGATTCACTTGATGTGAAAGCAAGGTAAAACACAAAAGGAAATCTTTCTTATATAAAATTAATTATCATATCCTATTTAACATAATTTAACTTAACGTTACACTATAATAAATATGTTAAACTGAGTATGATTCGGATATGTAATTATATTTAATATTATTTGCCTGTAAAAAGTCGTATCTAATACGTTCAACACACAGCGGTCTCCTCTCACAATGTGAGGGATATAGGCCATAGTGTACCACGCTGGCTGGCAGGCTGGCAGGGTGTTGGACTACACACTCCTTTGAGAACCTATGAGTAACTTTTAGGAGTGCAGGATTCCTCACGATGTTTTCCTTCACCGAAGCAGTGATAATTAACTTGTAACACGCAAATAACTTTAAAAAAGTTCGAGGTTTGAACCCAGGACGCCGCGTTCGAGAGACCACTGTTCAAACTGTTAGACTATCATTCGAATATCTGCTTTTTTGTTTATATCTGATACATAATATAAAGTATTAGTTATATATACATGGTGTTCCACAGCTATACCCACTATATGAAGGGCAAGTTTCATAAAAACTGAAAACCATTTTACGGAAAGAATACTCTGGGAGTACCATTTTTGTGATACTTGTTTTCTGTATAACAGCGTGCTATGACAATTAAACTAGCAGTTTGATTAATCTGCCAGTACCGCTCTAATAATGTAGGTACGTAGACAGAAAAATCAAGTGAAATAATTACATATTTATATAAAAATCATTGTTTGTTTCATTGTCCTTTATATACTCTGAAATGGTATGAAATAAAATTAATTTAATAACTGTTTTCAGAATATTCTAGAAAAGGTTTTGGTACCAAAATTATATCGATCGGGCATAGTTGATGATTTAATGAGTAGCGCTTCGGGAACAGCCTTCCAAACGATTAAAGACATTAAGAAACATTCGTACGAACAAAAATGCACAATGACGTCATTTTATTTCAAGTTGGAGTCGCGTTGCAGGTGCATCACGGTCTCGAAACTTACTTTGTCGTCCCCCGTTGTAATAAATTGCTCAAAGAATACAGAGTTTGTAAGTCGGCGTTAGCTAGAGTAACCAGTTAGTACTTTGTTGATTGAGTTTCGCTTAGTATCCAATAGCAAAGACATTGACTTGTTTTCTAAAAGGATAAGGTAACAAAATCACTTTTCTGATATTTATTACTACTACTAGCACCCACGACTTAGTTATGGAAAACAATGCAAAACAAAATTAGCGTACATTACTCCATTTTACACTAGCTGTCTGCCAGTGAAAGTCCCGTTAATATCGGTCTAGCCATTCCAGATATCAGGCGGAACAAAGAGACAGACAAACAGACACACAAATTACATCAGGTATCTTCAAAGTCCCATTAAAATCCGTTCAGTCGGTCCAAAGATTTTCCGAAACAACCAGACTGATAGACAGATAGAGAGACAGACAAAATTTGTGAAATATTTTATTTTGGTAGGTGTACCTACCGTGTTTACCGTGCATTTAGTAAAAAGTGGTTATTTTAATATTGCAAACAGATACTCCAATTTTATTTATTACAATACAAAAGTTACTATACAATAGTTACATTTGGCAGTAGCAAATTAACCCTACGGCATATTGAATTGTAGTTTGAAATACGAAACTACGCTTCGGTTTTAATAAAATAGCAAATATTTGCTTAAAAATCATTTGCTTATACCTCTCAACTGTCTACTACTGAGCGGGAGGTATCCGCCAATACGCAATTGGTCAGAGATTATGCACTGTACACCTCATATCGTTACCGGACCTAGTTAGGATAGTTGTAGGTTGCAATGAGCAAATTCCTCCCCATAAATTATGAAATAGTATTGTTTTCCGTTACTACCAGTACAATCTAGCTCGCCGCCCTCCCACAGTCAACATAGTGTATGAATACAACGTGATTATATCTTTGATAATAAAGAACTTCCATACACATTGTCATACCCGTCTTCAAGTATTTTATCGCAAAAAAGGTATCTTTCCTCAAGGTCTTCTAGTATAAAGTTTCATTAAAATAGGGTTAGTTGTAGGCGTGAAAAGGTAACAGATAGACAGCGTTAGTTTCGAATTTATAATATTAGTAGGATTATAGCGACGATATTATTATAGCTTTCATATTACTTTTTTCCGTAAGTTTTAGAAGAAGATTTTATCTGTTACTTGTTGGGGATAAATGAATCTGTATATATTAATACGTGAAGGGAAAAGTTTGTATCCTTTTAATCAACATTATGCGGACGGAGTACTATGAAATTTAACACTTTAATGAGTTTACTCGAAGAAGGAGTGAAATCCAATGTTTTACTTTAAAATGCAATAAAAATGCATTACATAATTAATTAAAACACACACTACGATCCAATGATGCATACTCACGTATGGCAATTTCAGTACTGTCAATGAGAATTTATATATGTAGTATAAATAAAATTGTTTATTTGTTTGTCCACTCTAGACTCTAGTAGGATATAGAGCACTGATAGCTACTTTGTTCAGAATATTTTGGAAAAGGTTTTAGCACCAAAATTATATCGATCAGACATATGTATGTATATGCTTACAAGCTTTTATTCGATTGTACATATATTAGTATGTTAGTATATATACATATTAGTTTGTTATGGGTCAAATTTTACAACCTTAATTAGACCAACTTCCTCCTTTTTATGATAATCATTTTTATGATAAGCATGACCTGATACTACGTTCAGTATTGGCTCCAGACAAGGGAACTCTTCAAAGGTTAACAATACAGTTATGATTTTTGTATATTTCGTATAAGGATTCTAAAGAATTGATGTTCAGAAGTGTATTGAAAATACCTATAACAAATAAACGACTTCACTTTGACTTTAGGATCTTATAATTAAAGCTTGTGTTTAATTAATAAACCTTCTTAAATATAAGTACGGTTGAATTTCAACTGTAGACAGGATTTAATACTAATTTCGATTTTAACAGAGCGACAGCACCATAGGACGTTACTAAAAGTTTGAGGGAAATTAATACAGTGATCCACTCTGCTAAGTAGGTGCTGACTCAGAGTTTGCCAGCTTCCATTTACTTAATGAAAAATGTTTTAGAAAAGATTATTTGGTTTTCCTCCAAACCGCGACAAGTTTCCCAAAGGATGTGAAAATGTATGCATTACGTACGTATGTGGTAAGGAAAAATTTTGAGTATAAAACATTCTAATGACTGGGTTTTTATTGGATTTTATTATAATTAAAGGATTTCCTGCAGATAAATAAATAAGTAAATCTTACTCGGCACCACTGCTCAAATGAAGGAGTTCTGTTCTAGATCTAAATGATTCTAGCGTTTTTGAAATTTCAAACTGCGTAATGGTGTAATAATGGATGAAATCTTTTCACGCGGATATAACCGCAGGAAAAAGCTTGTAAAGAACAAGAGACACACACACACACACACACACATGCACACATATATATATACATATATATATATCAAGAATTATATATAATGCTTGACATTGATCCCATCAGATAGAAAGTGGCGATGATGTCTAAGATGTTGGATACACTAACTTAGTAAATGCCTATTCACTCTTCTCTTAAAGACTCCCACATCGTACTTAGGCGGGAACATCAACGCAGTCAAGTTATTCCGTTCCCTTGCGGTACGCTTAATGAAAGACAAAACCTAAAGATAAATATCCCTGAGGGTAGTATAATGAATAAACGAGGTATTAGTGCAACGTGAACTATAAATTCAAATAATTATTATTCGTGCTTCGTTCCATAAGCATCTACAGGCTATTTACGTAGTACCAGACAACAAAACAGATTTCACTAAATATACAACAGGGTTAATGCTAGTCGCTTTATAGAATCAACTACCTTGTATTTTAATACTCCAGGACCAAAAGTCAAAGTTAAAGTTATATTGTCTATAGGTATTTTCACTTATGAACATCTTTTTAAAAGTCTACCACCGGGAAGATACCATAACAAAGAAGGACAAGAAACGTAAAGTAACATACAAAACTCTTTTAAGTGGGATATTTGTTCCTAAGTCGAGATTTAATTTAATTTAATTTCTTTATTGGACTTCATCGTGTTAAATTAATTATCATGATTATTGGACATAACGTATATATTCATTATGCACAATTTGTCTAAGCAATCTCTTCCAGACCACTGGAAAGAGAATAATTTTAGTATCGTGTACCTATTATGCTTAGCTATTCATAACTATTCATTCGAAATTTTGATTGGTGTTTATGGAATCATGGTGGAATTAGAAACAGGAATAATGTACAGAAGTATTAAGGTCACAATTAATTGGAATAATGTAAGAATTTATTTAAAGTAGACATCGGTGTTTTTGAGACATTCTTCTTCTTCTAGTGCTATCTTCTAATGAAGGTTGGTGGTCATCAAGGCGACTTGGACTTCGGAAACCACAGCTCTAAACAGAGATCGGATGCTCTTTTTGTATCACTGGCGGAGATTTTTAAGCCAGAAAGTTCTTGTTCGCCCAACACTTTTTTCCCCTGGATTTTGCCTTGGACAATCAGCTGTAACAAGTCATACTTGTCACTTCTCAAGACGTGCCCCAAATATTTAAGCTTTCTTTCTTTGATGGTGTTAAGCACTTCTAGTTCTTTTCCATGCCGCTGCATAACTGTGATATTTCAAATTTTGTCTCTTCATGATATTATTAACATTATTCTATATACCCACATTTCGAAGGCTTCCACATTCTTGGTCATAGAGTCTTTGAGTGTCCATGTTTCTACTCTGTGAAGTACATTGAAATATTCAATACATGTAAATAGACAATGGACAGATTAACGGAATTACTTTCGTATTTATAATATTTGTCCGTGTTTTGAGAATTTTCGGAGACTTGACTGAGCACAACTTTCATAGGTTTCAAAAGAAAAATGGTCCGTCTATTTGATTATGATTATACATATTACTATAAACTGCTTTTGCATCTCATCTGAAGAACCAGTTACCAGAAAAAAGTAGTTATTATATAACTGTGACTGGCATATGGTGTCGTGGTTTGCGTTAAACTTAAAAGTTTTTGAACTTCGCAAGATGATCCTAGTCTTTCTTTCATTATATTAACTCATCGCGTATTTGTAATAAAACCGTAACTAGTAATACAAAATCAGCCATCAAAATTCATGAAAACTTATCCTTTTGTTCTTTTTATTTCAGTGAGCTAAACTGCTTCTTTGCCCGGAGACTTTCCTGAAAACGGACGTAGCTCTGTTTTCAGTAGCAAGTTGTTTCCACTTCCTTTTTTACATATTCAACACCCGACATTATTTTAGCCTCGTATTACGAAATTTAAAACAGGAATTTGGTTACCAAAAGTGAGCTGAATATTTTCTGAGCAGAAGGTAATCTTCTTCGTGTATCAGTGTTATCATCATTTCACGTAAAGCCTTAGTGTACCTTTTGGATACGTAGGAAAGCCTTAGTGTACCTTTTGGATACGTAGTAAAGCCTTAGTGTACGTAAAGAAAATACGTATAAGATTTCAGTATTTGTATAACAAATAGTATCGAAATTATGTATGTATCTACCAAACTGGAGGTTCTCTCAAATTCTATTAGCCTCGAGTCACAATTTGAGGACGGGAGGCCACGATCCACCACGCTGGAAAAGTTCAGATTGTACACACACCTATAAGATCTTTATGGCAAACTCTTATGAGTGCAGTTTTTTCCTCGTAGCAAATGAATCTACTTCTGAAACACCTTTGAAAATTAAATAAATAAATATCTTTGGACAACTCACACACGGTTATCTGACCCCAAACTAAGCGTTAGCTTGTGCTATGGTGATCAAACAACTGATAAACATACATATATACTATTAAATACATACTTAAATAAATATTTCTATTACACATCCAGACACACAGA
>DWJZ01003863.1:0-16248 GCA_018249125.1 Asbolis capucinus | reverse complement strand
ATAGAGTGAATAGACTAAAAAAAATTGAGAATTACAAAACTAATGTATAATACTACACTACAGTTTTGTACAGCCATTATCACAAGTAAATTATGAAGTATAATAGTATTGATTTGCGTTACAATTTGTGTTGGGTTAAAAGACAAAACGTTGACATTGTACGAACAATTTTTTTTTCGCATAAAACCATGCTTTAACGCCATCTGTTAGCAAATGTTGGTAACAATTTTGACATGCCAGTTGGTCGTGATTAGGAAACAAGACTTTGCTATGACGAAAATGCTTGTGCTGATATATGTATATATAATTAAATATATTGTCTGATCACCGTAGCACAAGCTAACGCTTAGTTTAGGGTCAGATGGCTGTGTGTAAGTTGTCCTGAGATATTTATTTATATTTTATATTTATAATTCTGTACATTAATACAGAAATCCGCAAACTGGCCGCATACCATTGCAGTGGGCCCATACAGAACCCATTAACACGATGCATTTTGGCGTTCTTTGATTCTCCCAACGACACAAGAAATGTTGGCTGCACCAACATCCTTACAAAATATGTGACGCTAACAAAAAAGGTTGCCGATCCACGCATTAATGCTATGATTTAGAAATCTTTAAATACTATTAAGTGAAATGACATTTGTTTCATCTGTATTAGTAAAATATGTGAACATAAAACTCCAAATCCCTATAAAATAGGTTATATGTAGAGATAAAAAAACCATGTCCTTCATAAAAGAAATATTTTAAAATACAACATTATTGTTTTAAAAATTTGCTCTTGTAAATTTACCAAGAGATACATATATCATAGAAATTCACAAAATAAATATTTGAACTATAGATATATACTGACAGGTGATTTAGTACATATATGTATATTCAAAGAAACACCTGTTTTGATTGTACGTTTTCGTAGAAACACCAGTCATTTCCGAATTCGCTAAACTTAACTGTGTGTAGTAGTTGATTTAGTGTAATTAATTATTTAAAGCGATTTAGTCGCAATTCTTCTCAACCATTACTTCTAACAAAAAGTCAGCGGCATCTATACACACACAATAATTTATAACAAATTGAGTTTGTATGAAAACACTGTAATCCTAACTGTAAAAGATTTGATTTTATACTTTCATCGTCATTGACATAACTTTAAAAACTCTTAACAGGTACTCTCGATTATCGTGATTTATTAATCACGGTAACAAATCTTGACAGCTGACACTTGACAGATATTAATGACAGGCACATGAACTTGTCAACAATGATGTTTTTTGTATGTTGGTCTCTTGAACGAAGGTCCTCGGTTCAAATACTGCGCATTTCTAATTTTCAAAGTTATGTGGGTATCAGAAGTTGATTATCACTTGCTACAGTGAAGGATGGTCAATCCAAGCCCAGAACTTGTCAACTGTCATTTCATGTTCTAGAGCGAAAAGACTCCTCATAACACACGTCAGGCATGTTTTTGACACGGTCTTTTTTTAATACGGTCTAATCACTGGATTCTACATCTGTATAAATCACGATAATCGTAAGAGCCCATTATAAGAATGTACAATTTTTTTGGAAACTAAGACCATAATTTGCTAACTGTTCACAAATATGATGTGTTTCCGAAAACACAAATTTACAACTACTTCACACACCAAAACAAATTAATGTTACACCAAGATAATATTAGCACAACATAACGACATCATAACATACTAGACTCTTAATATATAATTTATAACTAGTCAAAGTGCAGAAGTACAAGACGAGGAGGTGGTGCCAAAATACTGCAACATAATTGGCCGATTCAAAATTGGACTATATCTTAATCAAATTCAAAAATCAGTGCAATTGGTCTCTAAAAACAAGACTGCTCGAGTTCAAATCCTGCATGCACTTCTAATTTTCAAATTACAAATTAATTTTCACTTGCTTAAGTGAAGAAAACCATAGTTAAATCAACATTCCTGAGAGTTCCTAATGATCTCAAAGGTGAGAGTAAAACCTTCTTCAAGTCTTCAAGAGTTCTTCATAAAAATCTTAAAGTGAAGTCTACTAAACTGCGCTTGGCCAGAGTGATAGACCATGGCCTGGACCGCTTACATTAGGAAATAAGACCCAAGCTCAGCAGTATAATAGTTAAGAGCTGTATTGAAATGCAATGATAAACCACAATAATCAGCTACCACATCCCGCAACATCTAACATAAGGTCGATTGGTCTAATGTTTGGGCAAGAGTTCTCTAAATGCCTTGTCTAGTAGGTTATGTAGTCAGCACAAAACTACTAATCAGAAACAGAAACACAATGTGTAATTAACACTGAGCACTATCACTATCACATTGTCTCTGTCAGTCCGTCCATGCCCTCCAGTGCCCAGTTTAGGCATGGTCCAAACCTCACTTAGGCTTGGTCTCCTGGTCGGTCACGTATCTGATGTATATAATGTCCTCGGGCTTTGGGTCTTCCGCCTGAGTTTCGTCTAACTGAGAGCATGCTATAGCCAGCGCTGAGCCATCATGTGAGAAGCTCAAGGATGAAACTGCTGTATTGTATCTGGAAATTATAATAATTGTATTAATTAAATTTGTAAAATTAGTAAACAATTCATAAATAATTATTGCATATGGGAAAAGGTAAAATGTGACTGCATAATTATTCAACTAAGACCTTTGTCTCCAGAATTTATGAAAATAAATATACATTCATATGTAACATGCTGTCAAATTTGTGCTTAGTGGTAGGGCTTTGTAGAAAGATTTTCATAGCTATATTATAAGAAGTTAGTAATATTGTGAATTGTACTTATACTGTTATTTAATATTCGAGATATATAGTTTTCAGGCTGTGTCTCTAACTAGCTCCCATCTACTTGCTTGAGTCAGCCACCAAACTACTTGGTTCATCTCTTGCTCATTGCTAATAGTTATACTTTTATTTACCTATGGAATTGGCAGAGACGTTTCTTGTTGAACCCATCCCAAATGTTGACATAACCATCAGAACCACCAGTCGCAAAGGTGTTATACACAGAATGGAAGCTAATTGCATTTACTGGGTAGATTTTCTCCAAACCTGCAACATGTCAGAATCCAATATTACTTATTTTAATAATTAATAATATATTTTTTATGTTCAGATTAGAAATTAGAAAATTACAAATAAAATAATGTTTTTTAAACTCAATTCATTGTGGACTGCGTACTTTATGCTGTTACACATGCATTGATCATGCAAGCGGGGCGAAAAACATATATCATGAATACTTTTTTTTTTTAAATAATAAAACACAGCATATATAAATGATATAAATATATTTTTTTTCTAATTATGAGGCACAGCTATTCTGATTATGCAAATCAAGGTAGAATAGTCAGATGATTTTGTGGTAATCTTAGGGTTTTTCGTCGAGGTTTTAAGAAATTTATAGTGAAAATCGAAAAGACTAAGTGTTTCAATTCATTCAATTCAAATGAATTTACAAAAAATTCAAAAACACCATGATTTCTGTCAGAAAACTGTAAATTGAAAAAAAATATCAAACATTAAAAAAACCTTATTTACAAATTTTAGTTAGTTTCAAAATGTTAGACATTCAGACAGATTATCTATTTGAACATATTTTTATAGTGACAATGAAGATTATTCATCCTAATGTATGTATTTACCTCCATCTTTAGTTCTATGACATTTGAAGGCATATTTTTTCTTCTGAACCTCAGGATTACTGTCCAAATACTCAACAGCCACTCGACCTTCAATGGAACTAAGAACATAGCCTTGTTTATTGGGGAAAACTCTGATACATCTAGTCTGGTACTTCAGAGATGACTCTCTTCTTTGATTCACATGTCCCATGTTACGAACATCCCATACGAATATTTTTCTTCCAGAAGTACCCACTACAAACTTTTCACCAACTATACTCATGGTGTATACCTGGAACGTAATAAAAAAATAACTCATTCTCAACTTCATAACATATTTGTTTCTTTTTTTGTTTTACTGTATGTAATTAATACAGTATTTAGTATAGTAGTTTTACTGTATAAATTTCATAGGTATACATTAAATACAGTAAATAGTCAAATAGGTTAGGTGATGTTAAGAAATCATTGTGCCCATGGACATTAACCAACATTCTCAATGCTTATACCATAAATTAAATAATAGGCATAAATTAAAAAAATAAAATGTGGCATAGACAGAGATACCCAATGAAACAACTTGCTAATTAGGTAATAACTGTTCCAGCCATTAATCTTTGCACAGCGAAGTGATACACATTTCATTTCTTTATCACAATTCCAATCCAAAATGGTTTCTTGTGTAGTTTCCAAACCAGTTTATTTCATCCCAGATATTTACTTTCTCCCTCAGAAAATGATTACAATCTATATATTGTCAGCAAAGAATGCTTTTACAACTTTGTGCGAGAAGTACAACATTTTTTGTATGATTCAATTAAGTTTAAATAAAAAATAAAAAACTTCATAATACCCTCTCATTTCCTTGGTTATAAGTTCCTACACAATTTGGAACTCTGCTATCCCACATCTTAACCGTTCCATCCCAGCTGCCAGTAAGCACTGCATTCACTTCATTTGCAAACTCTACACAGCGAATAGCACCTTTATGATCACCCAAGACAGTCTCAGAAGTTGCATTCAAGTCATACATTTTTAGAGTCTGGTCAAGGCCTCCGCTGTATGAATGTACAGCATCCTGAAAATAAAGTTGTTTGTATCACTTATGCATTAAATGAGCACAGGAGTGACATAATGTATAGGGTTTTCTGCCCAGTCAGCCGATTAGATTAATGCATTGCAGACCAAGAATAAGAAGGACTTGGGTAGATGGATATGGGACATAAACCGAAAGGCCACTGCAACTATAACCAATCTATTGAGGCAGGAGGAGGCTAATACTTGAACTTCAAGTTGTTGTCTAAATTTAACTTTTCAGTTACAGATGGAATACAAAGGCCATTTCAATTGGCACAGTTTTTCAACATTTTCAAGTTTTTCAACTAATCTCCATCTATGGCTTCATCCAGGTGGTATATTGATAAAAAGTATAGTACCTTACTAGTTATTCCAGACTGTATATCCTAGTGCCAAATTTAATTTATATACATTCAATAGGTTTTGCAGTACGTAACAAACATCCATCATCACAAACTTTTACATTTATAATATTAAAAGGAAGTAGAATAACGTCGTAAACTAAAATATACCAAAAGGAGCTGTTATTTCAAACTCAATAAGCGCGGTAAACTATCTTAACTCACCCTGAAGCAAACGTCTAGAACAGGCAATTCATGATTATATTTATGTCTTTCAATGTTCGCAGAAACATCATAAAGTCGGACTGAACAATCCCACGAGGATACAAGAAGAAATTGGTTAGATTTTGGAGCAAATTTCACACTTGAAATCGCGTCTTCCGGAAGAGTTTTTAACTTAAATTCAGTGCGGGATTCCGCCACCCGCGTGACGGTCATTGTGGAAGCAATTTTGTTAAAACTCACAAAAGAAATAAAAATTAAGAACTGCGTAAGTTATTAATGTGCAAACTCTGAAAATCTGTAAATAACGGCGCTCGATACACAAATTCACATTTATTCAAGTCACATCATTTTAGGTTTATGACATATGTCAAGTGTACCACTACAGATTGTTTAATATCATCAAGGCAAATGTACTCAGTATTTTATTGAAGTCTTTTCTGAATTTTATGGAAGTCTTATACACAGATGTCAAAGTTTACATCGCGCTTCGTATTTACTTATTCGCATTCGTATTTACTTATTTCTTAGTCGTCCGTACGTACGTACGTCGCACGTAGTTGATAAAGCATTTAATGCTATAAATACCATCCTTGTCCTATACTGACTAGTTATCGTCAAGTGGGTTGTTTTATTATTTAAATTTACACTTGTTCCGACTGTTTTTATTGTCGCTTTCCCACATAAGATTCGCGTCCTTTCTGTGCCAAAGCCTCCTTATATATTCTGTGCTTTTTTTATTATCCAGTCTATGTTTTTATGGTACTCTACAGATTTAAGTGACATGTTTGTGATGAGGTGTGAATAGAGAAATCCTTGTTTCGTTTCGATAAAATGGATTCACGTTCAATGATCATCGCTTGAACTATTGTGATGTTTCAATTGTGCATTATTTTGATGTGTAAATAACTTGTAAATGCAATATTACAGTGCCTCAAAACATATTATCATAAATGACAATATCACCGAGCAAGTAAGACTCCGGTTGGAACGAATGGAGTGATTCCTACATAAACTAATAATGCAAACCAATTTGAAAACGAAAGAGATGTTTATAGTCAGAGCCTTGGAAAAGATATTAGCGGATAAGGACATAAAAAGGTCCTATCACAGTCAGTTGAAAAAATCCTGCGAAGTAGCACTTGGTAAGACATTTTGACGTATTGAGTACATAACGTAATTATTTGTAACTTTGTAAGTACAGGTTTTTCATAATTAAGTTATAAAATAAGTTACAAAATGGATACCTACAGATTTGAATGGTGATTACTGGTATGACCTTGGTAAGTAGTAGTGGGGGACATTGAGTCTTATCACGAAAGTCGCATACGAATATTATCGAATGTTAATAGTACCTTAAATGAATGTATGAACTGAAATGAACCACTTGAACATACCTGTAATATGATACTCCAAGTAACTTGAAGTGTTCTAGTTGAGGCTATTGTGAAACACTAGGAAATGGGTACAGTTATAAGCTTATATTAATTAAATGTTACGATAGTCTCTGTGGCTTTCCTCTTTTATGTTAATTAACATGTAAATTATTAGCTCATTTTTGAGTATATGTATGTTTATGAACAACTGCTCAAATATAAATCAGGGAACAAAATCAATCAAGCAAGCCATTGACAAAATGATAATATAAAAAAATATATTTGAGTAGTGTAAATTTCAAAAAGGTGTAAATACTACTTTCACTGAAAGCTAATGTTAATTGCATATTAGATAAATAATTATGCAATATGTACTTTTATATTATTTCTGATTGAAGAATTAGAACATACAATAAAATTAAATTATTGGTAAAATGATAATACATTTCCATTATCTACTATTTTAAGTTATAGTTAAATGCAAATGTCTTTGTGTGTCTATGTCTTCAAGACAAGAGTGAATAGGCTTCCTACCATCTACCATCTAAGACTATGTTGCCACTTACCATCAGGTATTGCAGTCAAGCATTAACTTAAATATTAAAAATAAACAAATTACATGACTCAGTATGTTTTATGATAATAATGAAACATCACTCTGTTGCAGAGGAAATAAAAGCAGAATTAAAAAATGGAGGACAAGTTGAGTCATCTGAGAGTCCATCATCTGGTACCTTGCCCCTACCCAAAAATGACTCATCCAACATCATCACTGCTGAAAAGTACTTCTTGCCATTTGAATTGGCATGTCAAAGCAAAGCCTCCAGGATAGTGGTCACTGCACTGGACTGTCTTCAGAAATTAATTGCATATGGTCACTTAACTGGCAATATTCCGGACTCAACTACACCACGCAAGCTGCTAATAGACCGAATTGTTGAAACCATTTGCAGTTGCTTCAATGGCCCACAGACAGATGAAGGAGTCCAGCTCCAAATAATAAAAGCTCTTCTGACAGTTATAACTAGTCAGCATGTAGAAGTTCATGAAGGAACTGTACTGCTCGCTGTTCGAACATGCTATAATATTTATTTAGCTAGTAAGAACCTTATAAACCAAACAACAGCGAGAGCTACACTTACTCAGATGCTTAATGTTATATTCACTAAAATGGAAAATCAGGCTTTAGAATCAGAAGCAAATGGTAACCCATCAGCAGAAATGAATCACAAAATTCCTAATGGAACAATAAATACTGATGACCATCAAGAAAATCAGGAACAAAAAGTTCAATTTTCTCATGATGAACAAGTGGATGAAATATTGGAAGCAAAAATAATTGCCAAGCAGATTGTTGATTCAGTGATAGATAATGCTGTAACTATTGCCTCTAAGAAAAATACTGATGACTTGAGCCAAACTGGACCAGATAATAATGAAAACCCATCAGACACTGGAAGTATGTCTCAAGAGAGCAATGGACAAGCCAATACTGAAGCACCCATTACAAGAATACCTTCACAAGAGAGTGTAGATGTAGCTTCAGAAAATGATAATTCTGTTACAGCCAAATTTACACATGTTCTACATAAAGATGCATTTTTAGTATTCAGAGCTCTATGCAAATTATCAATGAAACCTTTACCTGAAGGAACACCTGATCCTAAGTCACATGAATTGAGATCTAAAATTTTGTCATTACATTTATTATTGTCTATTCTACAAAATGCTGGTCCTGTATTTAGAAATAACGAGATGTTCATTACTGCTATTAAACAGTATTTATGTGTGGCCTTATCTAAAAATGGTGTCAGTTCTGTACCTGAAGTTTTTGAACTGTCACTGGCCATATTCCTGGCTCTTCTGCAAAATTTTAAAATCCATTTGAAGAAACAGATTGAAGTTTTCTTTAAAGAAATATTCATGAATATCTTAGAGACATCAAGTTCCTCGTTTGAACACAAATGGATGGTAATACAAGCCTTAACTAGAATTTGTGGAGATGCACAAAGTGTTGTAGATATTTATGTGAATTACGACTGTGACTTATCTGCTGCAAATTTATTCCAAAGACTTGTAAATGATGTGTCTAAAATTGCACAAGGAAGACAAGCCTTAGAATTAGGGGCTACTCCAAATCAAGAAAAATCAATGAGAATTAGAGGACTAGAATGTCTTGTGTCAATATTGAAGTGCATGGTGGAATGGAGCAAAGAACTTTATATCAATCCGAATATGCAAACCACACTTGGAGAAAGACCAGTTAAAGAAGACACTGATCACCAAAGCATCAAATCTCATGGAGGATCAAGTTTAAGTTTAGTCTCCACAGGCTCGAGCAATATTGGCAACAGGGAAACTTTAGATTCCCCTGAACAATTTGAAGTTCTGAAACAACAAAAAGAAGTATGGGAGACAGGTATCGATTTATTTAATAGGAAACCTAAAAAAGGAGTGGCATTTCTTCAAGAACAAGGTCTCTTGGGCACTTCTACAAAAGAAATTGCAGAATGGTTATTAACTGACGAACGAATCGATAAAATATTTATAGGAGAATATCTAGGTGAAAATGACGACCATTCCAAAGAGGTCATGTATGCTTATGTGGACTCTATGAAGTTTTCCAATATGGACATAGTTGCTGCGCTTCGACATTTTTTGGAGGGCTTTAGATTACCAGGTGAAGCTCAAAAGATAGACAGATTAATGGAGAAATTTGCTGCTAGGTACTGTGAATGCAACCCAACAAACACACTATTTACGAGTGCCGACACTGTTTACGTACTGGCATTTTCCATAATAATGTTAACAACAGATTTGCACTCGCCTCAAGTTAAGAATAAAATGACAAAAGAACAGTACATTAAACTGAACAGCGGCATTAGCGACAACAATGATCTGCCAAGAGAATATTTGTCACAGATATATGATGAAATAGCTGGCCATGAAATAAAAATGAAAAACACATCCAAACCAGGAAAACACATGATAGCAAATGAAAAGAAACGAAAGCTCATATGGAATATGGAGATGGAACAAATTTCAACGGCCGCCAAGAATTTGATGGAATCAGTGTCACATGTTCAAACACCATTTACGACTGCGAAACATGTCGAACATGTGAGGCCTATGTTCAAAATGGCGTGGACACCATTCCTGGCGGCTTTTTCGGTAGGCCTACAAGATTGCGATGATCCCGAAATAGCATCATTATGTTTAGATGGAATCAGATGCGCTATTCGCATTGCTTGTATATTCCACATGTCACTCGAAAGGGATGCATATGTACAGGCGCTAGCACGTTTTACTTTGCTAACAGCAAATTCACCGATTACCGAAATGAAAGCTAAGAATATTGACACAATTAAAACTCTAATAACAGTTGCGCACACAGATGGAAACTATCTTGGCTCAAGCTGGTTAGATGTGGTAAAATGTATTTCCCAGTTGGAATTAGCTCAATTAATAGGTACAGGAGTCCGACCTCAATTTTTGTCAGGGTCCGGCATAAAGCCACAACCAGATTCACTGAAATTCAGTCTTATGTCCTTGGATCCTAGCGTCAAAGAACATATTGGAGAAACAAGCTCGCAAAGTGTTGTAGTGGCGGTTGATAGAATATTTACTGGTTCTACAAGGCTAGATGGCGATGCTATAGTTGATTTCGTCAAAGCCCTATGTCAAGTCTCGTTAGATGAATTGAGCCATCCTACAAATCCCCGGATGTTTTCATTACAAAAGATTGTTGAAATATCTTATTACAATATGGGTCGTATTAGGCTTCAGTGGTCTCGCATATGGCAAGTACTTGGAGATCACTTTAATAAGGTGGGGTGCAGCAATAACGAAGATATAGCATTTTTCGCAGTTGATTCATTAAGACAGCTGTCTATGAAATTTATAGAAAAGGGTGAATTTGCCAATTTCAAATTCCAAAAAGATTTCTTAAGACCTTTTGAACATATTATGAAGAAAAATAGTTCACCGACCATACGAGACATGGTCGTCAGATGTATTGCTCAGATGGTAAATTCACAAGCTCCTAACATAAAATCTGGTTGGAAAAATATATTTTCGGTGTTCCACTTAGCTGCCGGCGATCAGGATGAAGCTATTGTCGATTTAGCGTTCCAAACTACTGGCAAAATAATAACAGAACTATATGATAGACAATTCCATGCCATGATTGACTCTTTCCAAGATGCAGTAAAATGCCTCTCGGAATTTGCTTGCAATGCGAAATTCCCTGATACGTCTATGGAAGCGATAAGATTAGTAAGGTCTTGCGCAACAGCAGTCGGTACTTCGCCGCAATTGTTTGCTGAGCATGCAGGACTGGAGGGTGAACCTGGAGCGCCCGAAGAGGATAGAGTTTGGCTGCGGGGTTGGTTTCCTCTACTATTCTCCCTATCTTGTGTCGTCAGTCGCTGTAAATTAGATGTACGTACACGAGGACTAACGGTCCTATTTGAGATTATCAAAACTCATGGTGAATCATTCCGTCCCCATTGGTGGAGAGATTTATTTAATATATTATTTAGGATCTTTGACAATATGAAACTACCTGAACACCAGTTGGAAAAGAACGAATGGATGACCACGACTTGTAACCACGCGTTATACGCAATAGTAGACGTCTTCACGCAATATTTTGACATTCTCGGTTCTCTACTACTAGAACAACTTTACTCTCAACTTCATTGGTGTGTGCAACAAGATAACGAGCAGCTTGCAAGATCTGGCACAAATTGCTTAGAAAATCTAGTCATCTCCAACGGTACAAAGTTCAACGAGGATACCTGGAGCAAAACTTGTCAGATTATGTTGGATATATTCAACAGTACTCTTCCTACTACATTACTTACTTGGAAGCCAGATGATTGTGAAGAAGGCGATACTCCTCAAGTCCGGCACGGGATACTTAAGAAACCTCAAGGCGGAGATGAGGCAAAATCTTCCAACCGTGTCTTCAACAGCCTTCTAATTAAATGTGTTGTACAGTTGGAATTAATTCAAACCATCGATAATATCGTTTTCTACCCAGCGACATCAAGGAAGGAAGACGCCGAAACATTAGCTCTCGCTGCTGCCGAATTGACTGGCGGAACTCCTGGAACCGAACAAGAATGTCAGCGTGAAGAGCAAGGCATGTACAGACTGTTAAGTTCGCCACATCTGCTGCGACTCGTGGAATGTCTGATGTGTAGCCATCGGTTCGCTAAAACTTTCAATACTAACAATGCCCAAAGAAATGTACTGTGGAAGGCCAATTTTAAGGGCTCCGTGAAACCTAATATGTTGAAGCAAGAAACTCAATCTCTCGCTTGTGTTCTTCGAATATTGTTCAAGATGTACAGCGACGAAGCACGACGAAGCCATTGGCCGGCAGTACAGAAAAGTTTAATAAGCATTTGTTGCGAAGCTCTCGAATATTTTGCTGGTCTCACTAACGAGGCGCATAGAGATGCTTGGACGTCGATTTTGCTTTTAATTCTCACCAGAATACTGAAGATGCCTGACGAAAGAGTGAGTATGAGCTTTATCTATTTATTAAGTAACAGTACTTGACACGAATATTGCATAAGGATGTGTTTCTTTATGCAAATTCTGCTATAAGACTTATAGAACTTCCTGGCGCATAACGACTGTATAATACTAAGATATAAGTATGACCGCGCATTTCAAATTAAATAACGCGACGCAATTTCATACGAGGGACACTATTATTACTTCAGATTTCCATGTATGACGTCACTGCATGAATGATACATGCAAGTCATACCATTTAAAATCTGTTTTAATTGATTTTACATGTAATGAAATATAAAGATAAAATGAACTGCCGGTATTATCTCGAATGTAATCTAAACTGAGTTTAAGAACTAATTGAATTCTATTAAATAAAAATGATAAGTGTTGTTTACTAGATTATGTCGTTAAGAAAGGCCATGTCTTGCATATTTCAAGTTACGGTAAAATGTAAATTAATCGAGGCCGTTATAATTTATAAGGAAATATTCATTTATTTCAAACATTATTATACCCCATTGTATAATATTTCCTAATAAATGTATTCTTCGCCACCTAACTTTTGGTCTAAGAAGAAATCAGCGAAATATTATAGAGGAAACTTAACGTGAAAGATATCAGATTATCTTACTTTATAACCATAATCAAACGAAGCCAGAATATATCTAATCTTTATACACGGACTAATTAAGATTAGAAGGAAAAGAAGTAATATTAGTGATTGTACATGGCCTACACAGAACATAAAAACTACGCGTTATGAAGTCCGTACATGTTATGCATAATAATAAGTTACTTCGACTTAATTGATTGACTTTTCCTATACAGGTGTCACATACTAAAAAGGTATCAAGATATCTGTTCACTATTTCAATGTGAATTAGTGTAGTTTAATTTTATTATCGATCCGATAATTATTCTCTTTTGCGAACATTATATATGTAAGCTAAAGCTTTATTTTATTTATACATTAATTTATGGTTTTCATTTTATTCTTTACTAATATAGTTTCTAAGTTATTACTTGCACATGGATCTTGTTATCCGTAATAAAGAATTTGAATAAAGTGTAAGAGATCATAAACCTGCGGCTTGGATTGCTCCTAATTGATCAGATAAATTGTTCAATAGCAAGCACAGTCGATAAGCGGTTGCATGACCACTAGTGGTAAAAATTCTTGAGCAACGTGGTCTATGCCTGTTTCCACCTTGGATATGATAGGACCGTACTTCTCAGTGGCTAACGGGCCATGTTAAAAGATAAAAACCACTCAATGAAGCATCCAATAAAAGTAAAGAGGAGAAAAATGTGTATTCTAATCTCATGTTTCAAAGCCTATACTGCTTAATGGTCGTGTTTATAGTTAAATCGTGTTAGATAACGTTTCTACCTATGTCGTAATAATGTGAATAGTAATGGTTAAAATTTTAAATTATTCTGTTAAAAAGGCTACATTTGGTAGCCATATAACTCTAACAAATACTAATAAATATCCATTTCAATAATAAAATAATAGTTTATCGTGTCACGAAAACGACATAACATTGTTATTACGTTTGTTTGTACAGTTTGCGGCACACGTATCCAGCTACTACCCGCTGCTGTGTGAGATAACGTGCTTCGACTTGAAGCCAGAACTGCGGACGGTGCTCCGTCGCGTTTTCATCAGAATTGGACCAGTCTTCAACATCATTGCACCGCACTAATTATAAAAACATGGCCTTATAGTCCCTAGGTTTATTATCACTTAGTCTAATGTGAAACATGCGACACTACTCTGTACACTAGAGAAATCAACACATCAATTCATTAAAAGTTTAATGTTATAACAACAGCAATCAGTACTTCAGTAGTATTAAAAGTGATCTATTAGCGTGTAGTCATTTTATTGTCTAATTTATATGGATTAAATTATTTGATTATCAACGTTAAAGTTTAAATTGTATAATAAAAACATAGATGTTGTATCTATAAATTATAGTTTATTCTGTATATTTGAAGTTTTTACTGTATAGAGCGCTGAACTCACTCACTGCTGTTAGCTTCACGTTTACTTCTGGCTAGACTGACCTAACTGTGATTGTGATGGTTTTCACAGCTTTCGTGTTATTCTTCCTTACTGAGTGATTTCAGTACTCGCACGCAAAACTGATTATATTATTACCCCTTATAATAAATAAAATATAATAATACATTATTTGGCTATGTATCATTAGACAATCTGGAGGCCCTCGATAGATTTCTCCAACGATTCCAAGTCCCAAATGACTAACTGTCCGTCCAGGCCCGAAGTGCTGAATTTCATTGCATTACACTTGGTGCCCTTGTAAAGGCTTATACAAGTGATAGCATTCTGGTGAATTGAATCCAAATATGTGTCACTGGTTTCAATGCGAGCCTGACGGTCCAGAGACTGAAACTTCTTCATAGCAGACAGACCTCCTGACTCCTTTCTCTGAGTATTATCCAATTTCGCAATGAACCTGATCTCACCACCATCGTGGCAGTAAAGTAATGGAATGCAACTGTGGCCGGCAACAACCAAGGAGTTGTTAGATATCCAATTGCATCCCAGGAATGGCAGATATTCAGTCTTAAGTTTTATTACAGTTTTACCTTGAGTGGCATCAGCAATATTTATGGAACTGTCATGGCCCACCCAAGCTACCTTGTTACCATCACCAGAAAATGATACGCTATGGATCCAACCACTGCCAGAAGAAGATGGAAACTCAGCTAACAGCTGCCCCAAAGGCAATTTTGTTCCCCATACATTAGGGCCGGGTTGGTCTTCAATGTCTTTTATATAAGCAGAAAAGACCCGGACCTTAAAATCTGTAGAACCAGCAACAAGAAGGAAATTATTTGGATGCCAGTCCAAGGTTGTAACAGTTGATCGGATTGGCTTTTTAATGTGCTTAGACACCCACCAATTGTTTTCTTTCTCAAAGTAACAGACTGAAATCAACCTGGCTCCAGAGCCAACAGCAAACTTGTTTTCCATTGGTGACCATTTCACACAAGTAGCTGCACGATTGATCCGCAAAAGTACAAGGGTAGTATTCCATTTTCCATCTTCAGTCTGCGTCCACACATAAGCATTGCGATCTACAGAGCATGTCACTATCCTGTTGGTATTGGGTGCCCAATCTATGCCCATCACTCGTAGGTCATGCTCAACCAAGTTGTTAGTTTGCTTCCAATCATTGCCTTCTTTTTGGTAGATATGCACCTCATTGTTGTTGGGCGAAAATGCGATTTCTGCAAAAAAATATAAGTTAGTTACATCAAAAAAGAAACTAAAACATCATTAACATCCTAGTAATAATAATAACGACGTCCACTTACGATTTCTATCCTTATTCCACGCATGACATGTTATCGGCGAGCATGAGTCACCGAAAGTTAATGTCTGCGACATGTTTACCTGAAAAACGGTATTGAGTACTTATTAATACATCAATAATATAAATAATTCGTCTATAGTTTAATAAAAACAATACTGAACACAATTACTTCTGTAACAGGAAGGAACTTACTTTTTAACCGGGTGATATTTCGATAGATATATCGAAATAAAAGGTAGAATTCGCGGACTCTGGGCAGTCAACGCGAACTCCTGGAACAATCATAATAAATTGATATAGTACTTTAATGTTAAGACCCATAATTGGGTTTGAAAATTACATTCTAAAGTGGATTACAAACGTACCTAATGTAAATCTATTCTACAAAATCACAAAAAGGAACGAACTATCGCCCAAGAGCTCTTTGACACAAAGATGACAGTGACAACTAATAAAAGAGGCTCCTGACAGCATAACTCCATTTAGAGTACTCTGTGCCTTTAATCAGCACAACCACAGATAAAAAATAAAGTATATATGGTACCAATTAGCCTTACTTATCCTTTATTGTTTTTGTCCAAGATACTGTTACGGCAGAGGGTTCGGGATAGGAATACGCTGGACTCTTTGTTAAAAACTTACTTCAGGATAACCACAGGCACCAATGTCTCTGTACTAATTTCGCAACACTCACGTCACTACACTAACTG
>DWJZ01003862.1:0-16250 GCA_018249125.1 Asbolis capucinus | reverse complement strand
TCACACACCTTTGAGTTTTGCAACCTCCCCGACATGCAAATTTCTTCACAATGTTTTCCTTCACTGTTATAGCGAGTGACATTTAAATGCTTAAAACGCACGTAACTCCGAAAATTCAGAAGTGCGTGCCCTGCTTCGAACCCGGAACCGTCTAGTAGGAGGCCAAATTCTTAACCACCAGGCTATCACCACCGTGCAATCCTGATAGCGTTATGAATATATTGCTTAGCAACATTCGTACTTGTAGCTACCCGCAGTAACACTGGTAGTGGTAAGACGTAGCCTGTGTTCCAACAATCTACCTCTGTGCCTAATTTCATACACAACGGCTTAGTAATTCTCACTTGAAGAAGCAGCAAACATCCATCCATCCTCACAAACATCCGCATATATAATATTAGCGGTATATGTGTATGTTCGTAGCACATACAGCTGGGCCTGTCTCGGATTGCAATAATCTATCGACAGAACACGGCTGCACCACATTCAATACATTGCAAGTGCTATCTTGCATACTATCACCATATTGGACTTTGCTGTACAATCAATATAGATGGGCGAGACATTTCAATTGATCTTACTAACAAACAAACGACAAAAGGAATGCCAGGGTTATTACGAGAAAGTGATATTATTAGCTTTGTTCAAAACTAGTGTCTTCCCGCGGCTTTGCCCGTATGGTATACGTTGGTAAAAAGTCTGTGTGTTATTTACGACTAAGATCTATCTCTGTGCCAAATTTCATCCAAATCGGTTAAGCAAAAAATATTTTATTGGCTTTATTCAAAACTAGTATCTGCCCGCGGCTTCGGCCGTACGGTATACGTTGGTAAAAAGTCTGTGTTATTTCAGATTAAAATCTATCTCTGTGCCAAATTTCATCCAAATCGGTTAAGTAAAGAGATTTTATTGGTTTTATTCAGAACTAGTGTCTCCTTTGGCTTTGCCCGCGTGATAAACATTGATGAAAAGTCTGTGTTATTTCAGACGAAAATCTATTTCTTTGCCAAATTTTATCCAAATTGGTTAAGTAAAGAGATTTTATTGGCTTTATTCAAAACCAAAACCTGCTAGCTGCTTCGCCCGTATGGTAAACGTTGATAAAATGTCTGTGTTATTGCAGACGAAAATCTATCTCTGTGCCAAATTTCATCCAGATCGGTGAAGTGGTTTCTACGTGAAGGAATAACAAACATCTACTACAAATTATTCCTTACAAACAATCGTATTTATAATATTACTTTAAAATTACATCATACTAAAGACCCGATCAACGGTCGATTTATTATCGTAATTACAAACTATAAATGTCCCACCAGTGGGCTTATATCTCAATACTGGGCTCATAATACAAAGTTAACTTTTTAATGAAAAAAATGTCATTCAAAAATAGACACATAACAAAAGTACCTACAACACTATTTGAACTTTTGTTTGTTTTTTTTTTCTACTTTCTACTACTAATAGTGCTTGACAACTATCCCACATGATGGTAAGCGGTGATGTGGTCTCATATGGTCAAGCGCACTAATTTAGTAATAGCCTATTCACTCTGAAATTGAAGACAAATTGTAATCAAAACACTGACGCTGGCAACTTATTCCAGTCCTTCAATTTAATCACCAATTAGCCTCTTACGCCTCTCCATTAAATCATTCTCGAACTGGAATCAAATCAGCAACTAAACCGAAAAAACTATTTTGTTATAAGCATTACAAGACGCAATTAGAAAATTGCATATGGCCGTTCCGATAGCATTCAAATCAAATAAAAAATACCCAATTAAATATCTCGATACTTGGACTTGGAGTGGATGATACTTGGACAAAAACTGCGATTGCCTAAACCGACTTGCATAATTAGTCGGCCAGATTTGTAAGGGTTTATAAAAAGATAATTATGACTAATTTCATGGGCCATTAAACATGTGGTACTTCGCAAAATGGACGTACTTTTTAGCTGAAAGTTTACGTAAGTATTTCAAAGTGAATACTTATTGTGGATATTAGGTTATAAATCCCAGTGGTTTAGGGGGATTTTTAATATTTTTTAATGTCTAATATTCGTTGGCAAAATTTTAAAATATGTATAAACGGCTGTCGAAGTTCCTAGTTATAGTTACGATTTTGGTACATACAGTAAAATAAGAAGTTCTAATCTGTCTGTGTATCAATTTCGATCAAAATAGGTTTAAGGTTTTAGATGAAAGTGTAATTAATATATAGCAAAATGTAATATGTAAAATACAGTTTATACTAATAGTAAGTTTCACATCCACAATACTAGTAAAGTTAGAAGTAACGGCGAAGGATTGGAATAAGTTGACGGCTTCAGTGTTCCCGTTCGATTACAATGTAAATGTCTTCAAGTCAAGAGTGAATAGGCTTCTACCAAGTTAGTGCATTTTACCATCGAATACTTCATCGCCACTTACCATCAGCTGGGATCGTAGTCAATCGCAAATTTATATAAGGTAAAAAAAAGTTAGATGATTATAGGAATGAATTGTATACTTGAAATAAATGCGTGAACATGTAGGTATATAAATAAAAAAATATCTTTCGATATTAGGGGCCACCTGACCCCTAACTAAGCGTTAGCTTGTACTATGGTGATCAGACAACTGATAAACATTACATATATATTTTACAATATAAAATTATACATATATTTACACCTAGACACACAGAACAAACATTTCCTGCTTATCACAGAAAAGTTTGACCCGGGATCGAACCCACGACCTCCGGTGTAGCAGTCAGGGTATATAATCAAGTTGCAATATAGAATTTCCCCATCAAATTACGTAAGAAGATAATTTTATGCAGTAAGTGTTCGGAACGATTCAGCTAGGGCGCTGCTCTGTCGGAAGTTAGCAAATTATCACTGGCTCGTAAAATTAACGCTTCTTATCGATCCAGAAAATTTTAGAATAAACATTTTTAGTACAATTTTGTACATTTGTGACTTCTAACAAGGATGAAAGTCGTATGACGCGCCGCGTCTCTGTTAAACTTATTTAAAACGCAACAAAATGTATTTAATTTTATTGCTGATTTTATGTTGAATTCTTTAGACTGTGCGTGTACCGTGTTCAAGGTGCACACATTAGATTTGGAATGAGTTTACTAAGCGATAGTATTCCTTAATGTAATGGTGTAAGGTTAATTTTCGTGAATTTTAAGGAGAGAATCTGAAATTTGCCTGCTGGAAGTGGCAGTTCCAAGATAAGATCTCACGACGCCGCAATAAAAAGTGGTTGTAGTTCGTCCGTTGTGTAATATGCATTCAAATTGCATTGTGCGAGAACTAATTCGCTTTAGGCCGATTCGCACGTTACGATAAACACATGTTTCGATTTAAGGTCGTCCAGTGTGCTGTGGTCCAGTTAGCTTTACTTTCAAAATGTTTTGTGTGATTAAAGTAATCTGGGAAAAGGATTTTTGTATGTAGAGTCCGTAAAATGCATTGTGTTGCATGTAAGCACTTTTTATTAAAACAAAATTAAAAACGGGAATTAAATTGTATACAACTGCAAATTTATCAGATTTTTTTTTGTTTTTTTAAATCTCAGAAGTTTTTTTTCTGTTTACCATTTTATAAATTGTAACAGTAGGGTTGGTTTTTACTGCCAATAGGTATACAATAAAATTTCTACTTTTCTTAAAATAAAAATAAAACAGTTAACTATTTATTTTTCAAAAATTAATACCACAAAAATAACAGAATATCAAAAAAATTTACATATGTTATGGAAACTCATTATTTTGTTATCAATACATAATCTATTTTTTACCGACTTCAAAAAAAAGTACATAATTCGTTTTTTTTTTTAAAGTGAAACTTGTAGAACCTGTTTAAAGTAAGATACTTTAACATCTCTCAGGAGAAATTTAATTGAATAGTTTACCTTCCTCGAATGTCATGCGAATGTTCCTAAGGAGGTACTTGAGAAAAGACAAACGCGAGATAAGAAATGACAAAAGCTATTGTTCTGTAGACCAATTACTCGTAGCTCGCGAATTACTTAACCCTCATAATATAAATTAACCGACGGCAAACAGCGGAAAGATTTCTCTAGTTATACGCCAACACAACAATTATTCGTAAATCACTTTACTATATGTTGAAATTTACGAGAACCAGCACGACGAGGCGCCGACCAGCACTTTAGTGTTACATCGCCTGCAAGCAATTTACGACTAAAATACTAAAAGAATAAGGTTCATTTTCTTTTACACTCAACCCTGTTGTTAGAGAACACGAATTTCTGTAGCAAAGGAGAATATGCATGGCGATTTCGTGATGAATATTCATTTCCTACGGGGCATGAAATTTATTGTGTTTTACATTCAACTCAGCTGTCTTATGTAACGGTAGCGGCGCGGGATTAGCGAATTGTGGACGTCCAGACTATGTCTGTGTACGCTCCTTCTTTGTGTGCGGTTCAAATAGCCATTTATTAAAATTAACAACATTAAACTCGTTTCTTTTAATTCAGAGGTCTTTTAGGGGTCCGTAGGCTCGATGGGTAGGGAACCCGGTTACTAAGACAGTCTCTTGACTGTGTCTTGTAACTGTAATAGATAAAATTCTATGTTTTGTACAAAACTTGTATTATTGCGATTGTTGTAATTATAGGTATTAAATATAAAAAAAGCTTTCAAGTATTTTAGTTTTCATAAAAAAAGTTTCTCAGCTTTTTTTAGAAACAGTAAAGTTTACAGAGTTTCTATAACTATGTCTAACGAAACAAAAATAATAATAAAATAATCATTTTTGCCACACAAGAAACCTTTCTCAGAAAAAAAAACATTCAGAACCCATCCCGTGCGGCTCATACTTACTTGGCATCTTAGTACTATTTTACTATGGATATATTTCGAGACGAGACCCAGATTTTAAGAATTATTTTTCGTTATACCTCCCAGAAAGTTTCCTACCACCACGGTTGGGTATAATCTTATGAAGAAGATGAAAAATATAAGCACCCATAACTGACTACTGGATTCAGGTCGCCATTCACAGTGTGGGGGTACAGGTCGTGGTCTAATGCTGGTCAAGTGCGGATTTATGGTCTTCACTCACCGTTGAGAAGTTGGAAAACTCTCAGTAATCAAGGTTTCATCACGTTTCAAGCGATAGCAAGCGATAATCAACTTCTGATACGCACATAACTATATAGCTATGAAAAATGTATAACTGTGATAAATGTATAACTATGACAAATGTATAACTATGACAAATGTATAACTATGACAAATGTATATTCACTTTCAAATTAAACGCAGGGCACTAGCTCGAATTATTTGACATTTGAAATAAAATTTGGGGCGTAGTTACTCATCGCCAGTCGAACTCTTCGATCGACACACTTGGCACCTGTCGAATATTTAGCGCATAAATCCATAGCAACAGCTCGATCAAGTCTCGTCTTGACGGATTCTGAGCTATATTTAATCAAAGCTTCGCCGTCACATTGTTCACGAGACTGGATTGGTTCGCGGCTAGATTGTAATATTTTCTTTAGCTTCATGTTTTCAGACCGTTTTTTTATGCGTAATTGACTATGGGTATACCATAAGGGTATGCTGCATGGGTGTACCAAGATTTCAACCTAAAGTGGGGGTATGGCATTTGAACGCATGAATTTTAAGCAAAGTTGAAGATTTATTCTTTTTTTCCGTTAATAACAATGGCTCAATAAAATTGAGATGACAGAGAGCGAGAGAGAAACATAAAGAAAGAGATGCAAGAAATCTGAGATGTGGTTATCAAATTGACCGTGTGTTACATCTATTGGTTAAAAGTATGCGTTTGTTTAACAAAATAATCACCGATACGCCGTCACATTGTTGTTGCGACTGTACAGTTTCCTTAGCTTTATTTTCTGACAGGTATACCAGTTCTCGTATTTTTTACAGGTCATTTAGTCATCTTTCTTCTATCACCTGTCCTGAAGCGGTACGCTGTTGGTGTCTGGGGTCACTTGACGTCATTATTGATTCCGGTTGTTTCATTAGTAATTCAAAAGAAATATTCATCCATCACTCGCCCATCTGAATCGAACCGAGAACATCACTACCAATCAGACCACACAGCCGTATAAATAAGGAAATTACCTGTTCATGAACATCGAAATTTCAGTAACAAGCATCTAATCCAATAGTGGGATTTATTGGAAATTTTACCGCAGACCATTCGACCGGCCGTTCGGTCGTTCGGTCGTTCGGTCGGTCGGCCGTCGGCGTGTGATTGCAGCGGGCGCGTCAAACAATTGATTAGTCGCATAAACTCGGTTTGGCGCGCTAACGATGCATCATCCTGGCTGATAATTAAATTGTAAATTAGCTAAGCCGACGCCACCTCGCTGCCAGCTGTGGTCGAACGACCACATTGCCCGTGGTTTGCTCTCTGATACTTTCATAAACTTACTAATGTTTCGTCATTTAGCTAGCTAAAGTAGCTTCATCTGAAAAAGTATGCTCTTCAAAAAAAAAAAGTTGCGTTTCGCCATTTTTTTATTTATTTATTCTTTATTGATTCAACAAGAGCGTTGCAATAGGTGGACTTAATTCTAAACTGTATTCGCTATCAGTCAATTTTGAAAATATGAATTTAAACGCGGTACGGTAAACAGGAGAAAACGAAATAAACGAATTAGGTATGATTTTAATGTAAACATCGATTATATGCCGTACAAAATACTGCTTCGATGGCTTAGAAGAAAGATTTCACCACTTACCATCAGGTGGGATTTTAGTAAAGCGCTAATTTATTTATGGTAAAAAAAATATAAAAAAAGAACGTGGACTTTTCTAGTTTTGTCTTGAGTGTAATTTTTAGATTCGAATAGGTAGGATATGGGAATTTTTTGGTCTATCGTGACCACTTACCATCAGGTAGACAATCTTCTCTGCCATCAACTCTTCAAGCTATAAAAAAATCACAAATAGCTACACTCGAAGCTGCAGAATAAAATACGTCCGAGTGGCACGTATCGGGCCAGCCTCGTTCGTACTGATTGCGAAAAATTCAATCTTGTTTCATGGAAATTTAATTTAACATACAAAATGAAAAGCTGCCCTCGTCGATATGAATCGATGTGACTGCTCGCCTGTGTTTGTGGACGCGATAGTGCTTTGTGTGCATATTGTAATCAATTGTCGAATTGCATCAATTTGAACTTTCAGTTTGCAATTTTGACGTGAATTCATTAATTTGTTAGGACAGAAGTAGTGAATTCGTAATGCGCATTCGTTTTATCGTTGTTTGGATATGAGCATACGTTCGTTGTTGAGCAAACATTTTGTTTTTTAAAACCTTCTCGCTATTTTTAATCAAGCTCGTTACGCTGTCACATATTTCAGTTTCTACTACCTACTGTTTATTAATTTAGCATATTCTCATTGATACGAATAAATCAGCTCTACAGTCTGAGCTAGCATCTGGCAGCTTTAGCAAAATTAAACTTCTATACTTACCTTAACTACGACTTGACAAAATTGAGATGATACAGAGCAGGAAAGAAAGAGAGAGGAAGATGTAAGTAGATAGAGATGGGAGAAAAGAAAAGTAAAAATATATAGTTTACAATGTTGTTATAAAATAAACTGGAGTTTATTCATGTTAAACTAATATGTTGGTATTAAAATGAATTTTGCGGAAACACGATATGCCAAACGCATATCAGCGTACGAATAACATACGGGTACTTTAAAATACAAGTCCATTTAATACCTAATTCGGTAACATATTATGTAAACGTTTATACAAAAATATAAAAAACAAATTCCATATATTAATAAATAAATACATGTATCTTTGGACAACTTACACAGGGCCTCCTGACCCCAAACTAAGCGTTAGCTGATAAACATACATATATATCTCTGAATACATACTTATATAGATATTTTTTACGCCTACACACAGATCAATCCTGATTATCACAGAAAGGTTTGACCTGAGTGGGAATCGAACCCACGATTTTCGGTGTAGTAGTCAGGTTCACTAACCACTAGACCAACCGGCCTGTCAATTATGACAATAATATTGATTTATCATTAAAAAAACCGACTTCATATGAGATGAATGATGGGACATCAACGTGCTCTTAGCCAATTAAACACGCCTTATTACAAATAACTCAGAAGCTGCTCTTCAGATTTTGTCCAAATTACATGACAAGGTACCAATTTTCGAATTAAAAAATCATTATAATGGGTACAGCCAGTAAGCAGTTCTGAGGTGTTACTACTATCATATTTTCACGTCATTTTCTACGCGAAAGTTGTGGAACGAACTTTCTGCATCGGTCTTTCCTCAAAGCTATGGGGCCCTTCAAGAAACGGGTCCATCACTTCCTTCTTGGCCGGCAACGTGTTGGTGATGCCCGTGGTGTTGCTAATATCTATGGGCGTCTGTTTGTATGTCTGCTTTAGGTATAAAGAAAAAGAAAGGGTAACAGAAATTTAAAAAAAAACACGAATTTAATACCATTTTTTTACCTTCTATAAATTTATGCTTGACCACTGACCCGCCTGATGGTAAGCGGCGATGTACTTTTTTGAAATCGACTAAAAAGAAACATGTTGTTGTTTGTCTGTTCAATATCAAACACAAGTACCTTTTCATTTCTCGACAACAAAACCCTTCAGCTGACTTAGTGCTCGAGTGTTGCTTATTGCCTTTCGTATCTAGAGTCCTGTTCTCGGAATCACTAATAACTCCGTTTCAATGTTATAATATCATCATATTATTAATTATCCATAATAATGCGCGCTTGAGATCTGCGGTTGTAATTCAACTGTAATTTAAGAATTTAACATTAGTTTGTCTTGTACTGGAATTGTATGACGTGTGTTTCAAACGGGATTCTAGTGTGAAATGTTTTTTTTATTGATTTAATGTATTTCAATGCATTATTTATAAAAAAATAAGACTTCTGTACATCTTCTCTGTATAAATCTCAACTGTGCAAAATTTCACTTATTTTTGTTTTTTAATGTGTGTGGAATAATTATTGATTGTTTGTTGTCTGCTCGCTGCCTGTTCGCTGCTTGCACATTTTACCCAATAGGCCAGTCAGTGGCTTGTTTAGATTGTAGCCGATCAAAAAAGTTATGCAACAGCGGCCGTAGTCGGTAAGAGGATGGATGACCGCAAGTGGCAAAAATTTCATGAGCGCTTTCGTGCTTTTGTAGGCACGTAAAGTCCCGGTTGTCATCAGTCCCGGTTGTTATATTATTATTAGATAGCAACCGTTAAGCCACGTCGGAGGCTTTCGGACGGCATAAAAACTTCTAACACATGAATTGGCCCCTAAACCCTCCAACAATCCATCTCAGAACAGCCTGGTGTGTACTCTAGGCCAAGGCAGCTCAACCCCAGGCCCGCGGACCATAATGTACCCGCGAGCGGAATTTAAATGGCCTGAGCAAGTATGTTTTTAGAACTTTTTTATGACGTAAGTCCTGAGAGTCATTAACAAGGAATCACTAGTGGCCCGCAGTACATTTATCATCCTTCATTTTGGCCCGTCTGTCAAAAAGGCTGAGCATACTTAAATCGCGTTTCGCCTCGTCCTTTATCATTAGTACCGCGAAGAAGCTGAATAAGTTGCCCGTGTCGGTATTCCCGTTTGATTAAAACTTCTCAAGTCTTCAAGTCAAGAGCGAATAGGCTTTTATGAAGTCAGTGAGCTCAGGAACACCGAGAAATTTATGATGGTTTTCATTCTAAAGAATTAGGTTTAAAAATTATAATTTATAGGTATTATTTATTATGTTAAATTATTAACTTCATGACCAAACAAATGGAAATTTGTCAGTTTTTGGCATAATTTATGGCTTTTAAATTAAGGTAAAGCCACTGATTATGTCTTCATTACACTTGATTATCACGGAATTTATTTTTTAATATACATAGATAGACTATTAAAAAGAAAGAACACAATATATTGTAAAATATAAGTCTGCTAAACCTACGTAGGCTATAATTACTCATAATATCCTAACATACTTTCTGACAAACTCGTAATTACTAAGAATTTTACAAATACATTATTTTTAATTCATTATAGTAATAGATGTCTTAGTAAATATAAAATACTCGATATAAATTTTAACATAATAGAATTCTTGATATTTCTGATAATAGAATAATATTTTGATGAATAATAGTTAAAATATTTTAATATAATTCAAACTTAAATATTCTTTTAGTTGTTGAACACTTTGAATAATAATGAGCTAAAAAAATCATTCTAACGATCTTAGTTTTCTTGACATTTCATTTAAAATATATTAAGGAGTCTAGTTTAACAAAATTTTTTTACAAAATACTAAAATCTTTGAGCACCTCTTATTTTCAAAGTTATGTGCGTATCAGAAGTTGATTATCACTTTTCATGGTGAAGATAAAACGAGGAAGCCTGCACTCCTGAGTTCTCCATAAAGTTCTCCATAAAGTTTCATACAATGTGAAGTCTATCAATCAGCACTTAGCCAGCGTGGTGTACTATAGTCTATAGTAACTATAGTCTGTACCACATTGTGAGTGGCGATGCGAGCCCAGTGGTGGGACAATTATGGGGTGCCATGGTGACAGTGACAATATACCTACTGCTAATAATATACTGTTCATAACAATTACTGGAGATCTGTTGCATAGTCCATCATGGATATTACACAAGAAATGTGATAAGATTTTTTTTATTTTTTAACTCTGAAATATTATAAAAGTACTAAGAAAAAATATTTATCATTCAAAATGCATAACTTTGGTAATACTCGGTATATTTCTTCTTAACTTTATATATGTACATAATAATACATACATATTGCAATATATATATATGTACATAATATATATATATATTGCAATATTATCCATTTTTTTCTGGGACACCCTGTTTTAGTTATTTTATACTTATACACAACAGCTCAAAAATAATATGTAAGAAACCGGACACTCGGCCCCAAAAAAGAATAACAGGTCGCAACATTACACGATATTACGACTCGATATATTGTCCTTAACTTATTATATTAATAGCGACCAACCCTCGCTGGTTACACAGTTATTACAATACAAATAATTATTGTTCTGAAACAAAAAAATATTTTTACCACCGTCCAGGTTTCACCTCGGCATAAGGGCTATGAAGAAATTAATTAAAACAAGGGTCCGCCCGTGGCTTCGCCTGCATAGTTTCTTGTGGATGGGTTTTTTCCGACTTTCTAACATTTCAAACAGTGTTCCTAAATCTTAAATTATCGCAGTTTAAAATTTCCTCGGGAACTTTATTTACAGCTGCAAACCGCATAAAAATCCGTTCTGTAATTTTGGTTCTGTAAGGTTCCGTAAAGTCTTGTTATTTTGAATTTATCGCGATCAGCCAGACAGCAGTGAGGGAACTTTTTATTTCTATATTTGTAAGAGCATAGTTATTTCATCATAGATGTTAGATCATTAGTAATCAACAAAAAGAAAACCCTACAAAACTTTGGGAACCACAGCCTCAGTTCCGTATTCATCAAAACTTGACACTAATGATACAGCTTTCATAGATTTTAAGTTCTTTGTGGCCCCAGCCGTCGTCTCTCACATCCTTTTAAAACAGTACGTTACTGGAAACGAAAACAAAGTATAAACGAGCTGGCTAATCACCCGCCGGGTAAAAACTACAGACGAAAAACTCCGATTATTACCGAACTTTGCCGAAGGAAAAATAACGCCATGACAAAAGACGTTTAAGATCCTTTTACATTACACTATTTTGTTATTTCAGTTTCAATAATTATGTCTAAATTTGTGTGTGGTGGCAGTGTACAGGGTGAATGGCAAATTGAAGGAAATTTTTATTTTGATGGTAAAAAGTTAAAGTTAAAATCAAAAGATTGAATATGCTAAATAAAAGAATTAGCGCCGAAAAAGGCCACACACAGCTAAATGTCATAAGTCAGCAATGACTCACGACTGCCATCAGTATGAACCCCTTCTTTATCGGCATAGTTCGAACGAGAAAAAAGAAAAGAAATAACTTTAACATATTAAAATAAAAATTTGCAGATATTCATTTGTGCTCATTCATTTGTGCTGTATTCGTTTGTTAAATTGTTGAACCTTATTACTATTTACAAGTAGGCCCAGAACAGCAACGAAAAGAAACCTTACTAGCAAGTAGAATATTTCATAACTACTAAATACTTGTTCTACTACCAAATATAAAGGGGATATCACCCGCCAGGTTAGGTTAGGTTAGGGGAGCGATCGAGCTCCGACAGTTGTTAGTTGGAACTTGTATGTATGCTAACTATACAGAAAACTCCGATAGCGTGATTCAGGTTTCTCGTGACGTCATCGTGTGACGAGTGTGCGATGTTCATACAATAATCTAATATTTTTTTTTTTATTTATTATGAAAATATTGTTGATGGCAACTTAATAAGACATAAAATAAATTAACTCATTATTTTGCCATTTCTTTCCTTTCTTAACAAAATATAAAAAAACTGATAAACATGTATTTCATTATTTAAATGAGCCATGTTTTGAATGCAATGTTTGCATATTTCAAGTTGCATGGTTCAAGCAAATCGGTTGACATTTAAGAAAATTCTCATACAAACTTTTTTCTCCTATTCTAGGCAAACCCGGAAATCATTTGTAGTAAAAAGTATCCTAAATGTTCAATGAGGATATAAGTAATAACTTCACAAAGTTTCATCGAAATCTGTTCGCGATTTTTCACATGATGCGCGTTCAGACACACAGACAGTAATTCCAAAAAAAAATTTCGTGCTCAATCTCGATATTAGAGACCCACTCATAAAAATTTTGAAAAATATTCAATGTATAGGAAAAATGCACTTTGAGTTTCATAGATTGTTATTAGATAAACATTTGTAAAAAATTGTGTTTATCACAAAAGTAAACATTCCTGACCATCTCAAAAATTTGTCCTGGGTGGGAATCGAACTCATGACCTCCAGCTTAGCTCCGAGACTTACAAACCACTAGACTAACAAGCGAATTTAATGTATAATATTACAAGTTATTAGTACAAGCATCATGTGAACGGGCCTTAATAGCCATTATCTTTTCGTACAACGTGAACATTTCGCGGGAAAATTAAAATATATATACCAAAACGAAGCAAGTAGCAAAAGATTTTTAAGAATCTCGTCCGAGGAGTGGCGTTACGACAAAAGGATTAAGAAAGTCTCTTTATAAGACTTCTTTAACTGTATTAGGAGACAACATAGTCTTAGTGAATGTACTGTTATATAAAGAATTGTTGACTGTTAATTTTCTAAAATTGATCAAGTATTTCGATGCTTGATAAGGTGTTTTTGACATGCAATGTTATAATTTTAATTTATTTTATTCTATTGATAATTTAATTATGTAATTACTTTTAAGCATGGATATGTTATCCAAATAATGAAGTAATTTATAGTAATAATTATAATAATAAAACAGTTGAACATTTATAATTGCTAACAAAACTATCTGTGGTTCAAATGTAAGTGTAATTATTTTGAAAATATTTTTTTCGGTTGATACTAAAATTACTTAAAGTGAGTATCAAATGTACATACAATGGTGTATGTGATGTTTTAAATTTAATAAAAAATGCTTTCTGCACTCCTCCTTCTAATAAAAATGAACTGTACCAAATTTAGTATTGCACCGTCTACGTAATATTCAAAGAACAGGGTATAAAATAATATATTTATAGACAGATTAAAAATATCCGCTCGCGGCTTCATCCCCGTAATATACATTGATAAAATGTAGCCTCTGTGATATTTCAAGAATAACATACATATATAGCAATAATCTATCTCTGTACCAAGTTTCACTCAGATCCGTACAGTAGTTTTCGCGTGAAGGCGTAACTAACATCAATTTCTAACTCACTTGCATATATATTCTCGCATTATAATATTAGTAGGATGTAGCGATTGAAATTTCTATGTAACATATGGTAATACTAACATTATTTGCAACCATATTAGGTATATCTTGGAATAAACAGTCCATATTCATGCCAACGATATTCCGTTAAAGAAAACAAGCTCTTATTACACCACACTACCTACACTGATCCGAGTTCACTTCACAAATTCATGACATACATACAAATTCACAAACGTATTTTAGAAGAAAAGTATTTTTTTTGATCTTTATAAAAACACGGGGAGTCAGTGACTTGAAGATTTTGAAATAAATTACACACTGTCATTAAAAATACCACAATTATAAGAAGTCAAATTTCTTGTTGAATTATTAATTTCATAGATAAGAAGAAGTTAAACAGATTTTGTTATATTATATCTATACTAATAATACAACTGTAACGGGGTCAATTCTGTATATTAAGTATTTTTTGAAAATGTTGATGCTGGGAGGCTTTGTTATCGATCGACCAAAATATTTTATTTTAGATTTACTGCCACTTTGTCTGTCTGTTCGAGCTTCACGCAAAAACCACTGGACAGATTTAAATAAAACTTGCTAAAGTCGTAGTTTAAAATACGAGAATGATTATAGAATATATTTTATCTCAGGAAATGGCTTAGTTCCCACAGGATAACAGGCAAAAATTAGTACGGCAACTCTGAAACCAATTTCGATTAAATTAAGCATATTTGTGGCTTATGTAAGGATAATGGTTATAGGATACTTTTAATCCCAGACAACTACTTTGTTCCCGTGGGATAGTAGGTTAAAATTAGTATGGAAACGCTGACACCACTGTATACACCAATATTAACCTATTATCCCACGGGATTTTTAGGATAAAAAGTATCCTTACATAAGCCACAAACATGCTAAATTTCATCTGAATTGGTGCATTGGTTTTGGAGTGGCCATATTAATGTACAGAATTCACCCTATTACAGTTTTATTATTGATATATGTAGATTTTGTTAACGAACGACGTTCGGATGGATGTGTTTTGGGTGTAGTTGAACGCCAATTGCGGATGTGAATACCAAATTGCGTTACGATATCGCGACTACTTGTAAAACGAGAATCGGACAGACGAGAATCAGACACGAACTGCTGTCGCACAATTTCAAATCCCTGACCTCACCTCGTTTGCGATTACATGTACCTTGATACTATCTACTCCACAGGGAAAATTGTCTGAAAACTGTGTGTACAATATTTCTAATTATATCATATGTTTGTGCAGAACATAATTAGTTATGCTGCCGAAAATTAATTAATTTCAACGCGAATTAATTTAGTGTTTAAAGTGATGGAATAATAATGGGAAGTGACGTCACTCGCACGACTTTATTCGTGAACAGTTCGGCAGAAATGCATGAAATATGCAGTGAAATTAATTTAAAAAACCCGACTCCGACAAATCACCATTAAATAATTGAAACAGTATTTTATAATTTTGGTCAAAATAGTATTATTAACGTATATTTTTGAAATGGTATTGTCACGATTGTAACGTAACGAAAAACCTATCCTCTTTTTATCATTTTCGGACGCCATTATGAAACTTTATATAGCATATGTCACTACCGCAATTCTGACAAATTCAACGACACCTCACATGTCAAAATCCCTCCAGCCCTTTCGTCTGTAGGGCGTGCCAAAGAAATGGCCATACATAGGTACGCTCAAAAAACACAGTCGCAGTCGGGTTAAAACAATCCTGTAGCTTAGTCGGTGGAGACACTGACATCATTCGACCAGGCAATCATAAATAAATAAATATAATCTATATCTCAGGACAACTCACACACACCCACCTGACCACAAACTAAGCGTTAGCCTGTAGCCTGTCCATCCGTTCGTCGTAAACACACCGCCCCGTACGAACGTCGCGTTTCGCCTCGTCCTTTATCATTAGAATTTACCGCGAAGAAGTGGAATAAGTTGCCGGTGTCGGTGCTCTCGTTTGATTATAACGTCTCAAGTCTTCAAGTCAACAGCGAATAGGCTTTTATGAAGTCAGTGAGCTCAGGAACACCGCTAAATTTATGATGGTTTTCATTCTAAAGAATTAGGTTTAAAAATTATAATTTATAGGTAATATTTATTATGTTAAATTATTAACTTCATGACCAAACAAATGGAAATTTGTCAGTTTTTGGCATATTTTATGGCTTTTAAATTAAGGTAAAGCCAGTGGCTTTTTGTCTTCATTACACTTGATTATCACGGAATTTATTTTTTAATATACATAGATAGACTATTAAAAAGAAAGAACACAA
>DWJZ01003861.1:0-16250 GCA_018249125.1 Asbolis capucinus | reverse complement strand
GTGTCATGGGGCCCACCGATCCCCTTTGTTCAATATAGACACACAGAGTTACATTCACATTTATAACATTACTATAAATATAGGTAGATACATTAAAATTTGTCTCGCATAATATTCAAAAGTCTTATTGACACCCTATTAGAAAGGGATACACAACCTCGGTACTGCATTTCTCATTCAGATCGTTTTTTCATTGCGAGTACTGAATCCTGTTTGTGTGGTACATCCATTTTCTAGACTCTTTTACACTCTGTCGTAATTTGAAATTAAATATGGCTGACCTGGTTGATTGATTTGATACAGCAATTTTAATGGACGAAACAAAGCAGAAGTGTAATTTAGGTTACTACTATTGAATATTTAAAACCAGCACAATGAGTGATCGCTACAAAGATTACAAAGGTATTCGAATGGCTAAAACTCATCCGTGTCTAACCAAAATGACTGCAAGGACGGAGATATTTGTCATTTTCGTCAGTCACTTGCTTTATTTTTAGATGTAAACGTTTTATTTATCTTTGCCAGTGTTTTCGCATTGGCAGGGTCCTCTCGATCGGCGCGTGATGATTCTAGGGCGTACAGGGAGCGGCGGATGCGGTCTCGATCACCGATACGACAGTCTCCGGATAGATCTCGGAAATCATCTGAAAAGTCATCACGCAGTAAGGACAAGGACTCGAAGTACTATGAAGGTGAGCATAGCAATGATATTTTCGTAGTCATATATTTACCACTAAGTTCTGTACTAAAACAGTGATAAAGTAACAAAATTTTATATTTGGTTTGCAGAGCGGAAAAAATCCACTGATAAATGGGAGTCCGATGAGGAGGTACCAGCCCCTCCGCCACCCCCACGTATCACTAAAATTTCAATTGGTTTCCAAAAACCTAAAGCACCAATTAAGATGAGTCTAGGTGGTTCAACTTCGAAAGCTCCTGCGCCTACTGCTACAGTAGCATCTGTTTTCAGTGCTGACGATGATGATGAAGAACCTGAAGAGATGCCAGCTGAGGCTAGAATGAGAATGAGGAATATTGGCAGGTGAGAATCACATTGCATGTTATTTAAGTGGATTCTGATAAACCGTCAATCCACTCAGGGCTGATTGTTGTATTAGGGTCCCACTAAAACTACAAATGTCGGACTATACTCCACCTCATTGCACCAGTACAGATTAGTATTAGTGAAAGAGTTTTTCGCAAATTCAAGTCTAGGAACTATTTATGCCTCCAACATGGCATCACTACGTGAACCAAATGATAAGAGCTTTTGTACTTATCATTTAAGTTATTAAAATAGGTATTTAAATATTGATACATTAAACCAACATGTTTATGTATTAAAAAATATTGTATTATTTTATGTTTTAAGGAACTTGGATTGAATCAGGTGTGTGTTGCACTGCAAGTCTACTTGTAGGAAAAGACCATGGCCTAGGAGATTGATATTTAAGTTAATAATTACCTACTAATTACAACATAATTTTGTCTGATTAATATACATAAAAGAAATTAAGTCAATACCCTTAAAAATTTAGGAACCATTTTTAAAGCATGTATTCTTGTTACAAATACTAGATTATTTATACCTTCTGATGGTTTTGAAATGTTTTAAATATAGAACTATAAGAAAGAATTAAAAATAGCATTGATTTACCACAGATGTTTGCAAAACAAAAAAGTCTGCAGTAATTTATATAACTATATAAAATATATTATTCCAGGGAAACACCTACATCTGCTGGTCCTAACTCATTTGGGAAAACTAAACAAGGTTTTTGTGATGCTAAGAAGGTGTTTGAGAAGAATCTGAAGCAGGCTCTTGACACAGTGGATAAGCCAACCATGGCTAAACTACCACAGACTATATACAGAATCAAGGGACCATGATATATATTGCTCAAACTTGTAGTTATTTCATTTCATTAATTATTCTGGTCAAATCAAAATAATTTAGTTTTATGCCTAAACAAATTATGATTTCTATTATAATTGATCACAGATCTGGCGGGTAAAAGGCATGGTATATATTATATGAGTAATTGTAACACTGTAATTTGTATTGTGTTTAAAATACAAAACATTGTAGGTACTATTCAAGATTATTTTGATGCACATGTAATATTTTCTGGGGTGCCATTTTCTTAAGTTTATTTATATTTTTTTGTTCTGCTAAGCATTACCAATAAACATGTTTTCATTTGTCTTTCTTGAAATCAAACTATATTGATAGAACTTGATTTGACCAGTCTCAAGTTAGAACTCCATAGGTATATCACTTTCTATAAATTGAGTTTTAATATCCATATTTAAATCAATAGAATTGATACTGCTATATGTTGCTCATCTTACCGATAGCATTAATTGGGATATCATAACAGTGTATTGAAATTAATGTGGATTGTTGGTGTAAATGTAATAAAATGTATTTAGTAATAATTATTGTATAATATAGGTTTTAATTATTATAATTATGCTCTTTTATTTTACAACCATCCTACTTAAATATACTATAAATGCACAAAGTTTACGAGGTTGCATGGATGTAAGTTCCTTTTCCTCACAAAAACTACCAGATGCATCTGAATGAAATGTAGCTTAAGAATACATCTTGAATAATTGCATATAGATGCTACTTCAGAATCATCAATCATAAAATCTACTGAATATGGGGATGGAGGCATAGAGATCCTACATGCTGCTAATGAAGTTAATGCCACCCAAAGATCTGACAAGCTTTACTGCTTATCCAATGCTAACAATCACTAACGTCAACTTTATGGGTGGCTTAAGTATGGACAAGGTCATCAAATGTTTATTGCCACTAGGGGTCACCACATAGTTTGATATCTCGCGCGCCCCTTTATGACCGGCAAGCAACCGGGATATGAGCAGTTCGATTTGAGATCATTTAAAAATTTTATTTGTCAATATACTACTGATTTACTCAAAAATGATGTAGTAAGATAATGGCCCGATAAACACAATGGATTCCTGGCTTAGGTAAGATATTTATGTAGTAAATTTTAAGAATTGCGTTGAAAATGTCACCCACGACACGAATATATGATCCCACTGCGGCAGTATCTGTTGAACCTTATAATTTAGTTACAAATTTTAGTACTATATGTACCTTATATCATTCTGTTCATTAAAATCCACATATGAAGCAGCACATATTGTGAAATTTATTTATTCAACAAAGGGTTCAAAATTTACTGTCCTCAGTAAATTCACGGTTCCTACCCTAAACCACATCTTTATGTAATTTTAATAACTGCAAAGCCTAATTATATTTTATGTTTGGGATTGAAAATAAAGATGCATTGGTTTTTTACACAGTTTTATTAATTAAATTTACTTCCGCTGAACATTCTGGGGACCTCTCTGCATGTCTCTGGGGAAGTTGCTCTTGGGCGGGGTACGGATACGCCTGTCCTTCTTGGACCTGTTGCGCACTACTTTGCTGTGAATTGCGCATGACACGCAGTAGTGAAGCTTGGCATACAGCTTGGGGAGCTGGAATGCTGTGGACAACAATTTTTTTTAATATTCACCACAAATGATAAACATACATACATACATTTATTGTTATTTTACAGCCTTGTAAGGAACTACTCCTACTCTAAAATTTATTGTTTGCATACTTTTTTGTTTAAAGACTAGTAGCTTGTGTCAATCCTAAGTGATTAAAAAAGTTGAGCAGAATCTGGAGTGGTACTGGGGCAGATGTATAACCAATAGTGGCAAAATCTTCATGAGCACTTCCATGATTTATGGAGCAGACAATCCTGGTTGTTAATTTTAAAGGTGGACTTTGGGTTTATATCCCTTACCCACCTATTAAAATAATATTGTCAAATGGTAGTTGTTTAGCCATGTCTTAGCCCTTCTGGCTTCATAAAAAATTCTGACACTGGCTACTCACCAGTCTATATTAAGTCATTATAACTATACCAATACTGGACTCTGATCTCTCACAATGAGTCTGATTTAAACCATAGTCTACCACTCTGGCCAAGTGCCGATTGACAGACTTCACATATCTTTGACGATGTCATGAGGAAGTGTGCAGGTTTTCTTGTTTTCGTTCACAAAAGCTAATTGTGATAATAGCCATAATGTTTTTGTAAATTGCACATAAATTAAGAGGTGCATACAGGACGAAGAACCCCTCGTTTGGGAGACCAACGTTCAAACCTGTAGTGTAGTGTAATTTATTATTTTAACCCAATGTTTTAAATGAGAAATGCGATCGTTTTGAGACTACAGTAATCGCTGAATAAATTAAATGAGTGTAACTTACAAGAGTAAACGGAGGCTTCGTTAATATCCCTGACCGCGGCGGCTTCAACTATGTTCCTAATAACAAACTTTTTGATCGCCTTATCCTTGGGCACGCATCGTGCACAGTTCGTGCATCTTACAGCCTTTACGTGACCACGGCCGTGCTTGGCGCGTCCTCCGTTACGGCGTTTGCGAGTCTGAAAACAAAAAATGCATCCTCAATGCCTCTAGCCACATGTCTGCTGACTTGACATCCACCACGCGTGTCACTTATACACCGAATGCACTGCATCCTAAACGATATAACGAACATATTATACATTTAACACTCCTATGATTATAGCTGTACATTTTGAGGCCTTTTTTACTTCATAATTTTCTCAATTGATTTGAGAAAAGGTACGCACCATTTTTATAACCTCCTATTCGGTAAACGAAGAACGATGGAAAAGAATTGACGAGAATAGACAACAGTTATTGTACAAAGAGTAGTTTCCGCTTCTCATGACAAAATAATTGGTTATGGTTATGTTCGAATACTCAGTGTAGAACAGTATTTGTAATACTGAAAGCATGTTATAGAACAGTTTTACGCCAAAAAAAAATAATTACAATATGGTTTCAATTCGGATTAAATAATCAATACAAAGAAAGCTTGTAATAATTAAAAAATATATACCATAAATATCGGTATTTCACTACCTTAAAAAAATAAAGTTTTTGGATACCAGAACCCTTAATTTACTGACATTGTTATATGTTATCTGTTTTTCTCCCACATTGTGTTTTAATTTTACGAAATCTGTCTGTGGTTAGATTACTAAAAAATATTTTTTTCATTCAGTCGCTGTGTAATATTTCATTTTTGTTGCTAAATAGTGTTTAATCCGTGTAAATTATAATTGTTTCGCTTTTTCTTTCTACTTCTCACATTTAGAAGTGGCACGTCCGATGTCTATACACAAGTTTGCGCATACACATCTGTTTACTTCGTCATCGAGTGATTGTCCGAAAGTGTATCCATTTTATCACAATCGAAGTGTTATAAAATTCTTTGAATAGCGATGTGGCGCAGATAGTGAACCGTAGATACCGCGTGTGAAATGTCACAACATGGATGCCCTGAGAGACTATCGAACAGATCGAAGGGTTTTCAGGAAGATGGTTCCGGGCAGGCCACGATGGAGGTGCTCGTGGAAACCCTCACTGGCACGGCGTTCGAAATGACAGTGTCGCCTTCGGACACTATATTTGCGATAAAGTCCAAGATATTTAGAGTGGAAGGTAAGTTGCAGTGTTACACAACAATATATGTTCTAGACTAATGTTTATAATGCGTCATCTCGGATGTCGACAAAGAATGTCGTGCAGATCACGAGGGATGTTTTTGCCTACGAACTTACTGTCACACGAATCTTTGGTGTTTTTTTTAGTACGTGGGATGTGTTTGGGAAAATGTTATCCATCAATTTGTTTGCACTAATTAAATTCGATCTAACCTTCACAGGTGACACCAAGTAAATAATGGGTTATGTAGGTATTTTTATGCAAACAAAAATTTCAATTGATGAATTTGTGGTCTGTTTACTGTTCATGTTTATTTTGAATAGTAAGTTCAGCTATGGCTATATAACTGGCAATGTAACTTGTTGATATGAAAATTATCTCAATCAGCATATATAAATTCTTATCATTACTCATGGGTTATCCCAATACATAAACATAGTACTTGAAAAGTTAATTATCTAAAACTATATGCATTATGAAAAATGAAGTACTTATTATAAACATATTGGTATGGTGTACATCAATGCCCAACTATGGCAGACAAGAAAAAAACTTTTAGGATGACTCAACCAAGTAACTCTTAATAATTTTATACAATGAATATGTAATGACTTTAGTATAAATAAAAATACAACCCCACCTGATGGCAAGTGGTGAGTACTCTTAGATGGTGGAGTGCATTAACTTAGAAGGAGCCTCACTTTTGTCTTAAAGACATCTATAGTTTACTTGAGCGGAAACACACAAACTGGCAACTTATTCCAATCCTTTGTGGACCAACAAGAGGATGTAATATGTAACATGTTTTATCAACCTGCATTTGGCCAGTGCGGTAAACTATGTCCTACATATGGAATAGTCACTTTGTAAGAGGTGACCTGACCTAGTAGTGGAACTGTTATGGCTTAAATTTATGACATCATTAGTCTAACATCATTTATGAACAATAAAATACATTATTTATCTATTTAAATCTCTGTTTAAAATAGATAAATAAATAAATGTCTCTGCACAACTCACTTTGGCCATAACCCACAACCCCTAGCTTAGCAAATTGCAAAATTATCAGCTAACAAAAGTAGCAGATAGTATTGTAGAGAGTATTTTAATATATTACTTGTCCTTGGCCTTAAAAATTGCTCTTTAGGTAACCTTACATTTTGTTCTAGTAACTAACATAATTTATTTTCAGAAAACATTATGCATCAATGTTGACTGCATTCGCTATGGGCATAGATAAGGGCACAAATAAAAAAATAAACTGACAAGCAGACAAAAATAAAAAAAATATTCCTTTGGGTTCCATTGCATACTAAGAACCCAGTAATTGTTTCTTCCAAATATCTTCTAATAGAGTCAGCAATCACTCACAGATTTATTATGATAATAGTATGAGATGTAGAATGTATTATTATCAAAGGATGTTCATAATGGCCATCAATATTACCTTGTTTCATTTATAAAATAATAAATCTGATCTGACTCTTAAAGAATGCTGAATAGTTAATATAAAACTTGATTTGGTAACCTAAAATAATAAAGTTGCATACATAAAGCAGTATCTATGTAATTTCTGCATATTTTATAATTATACAAAGCTGTGTTCTATAAAAATAAAGCTATAAATATACTAATGTCTCAGTTGACAGGCCTGTTGGTTTAGTGGTTAGTGAACCTGATTACTAAGCCGGAAATTGTGGGTTTGATCCCCACTCAGAACTTTTCTGTGATGAGCATGTGTGTTTGAGCTGTGTCTAAGTATAACAAAATATCTATTTATGTATATATTTATATACATGTATATCAGTTTGATGTTCACCATAGTACAAGCTAATGCTTAGTTTGGGATCAGATGGCTGTGTGTGAGTTGTCCTGAGATATTTATTTTAAGTTGTAGTAGGCTTTTACCTAATGATTTGAATGTTTAGTTTCTGAGAGGAGATCTGTGAGCATTAGTGGAACAATAGTAGATTTCAATGATGAATGTTTCAAGTTCCAATAAATTATTGCCATAATTTCTGTGTGGGTATTTCCATTTTGGTAGTTTGATATTTTCCTCAAAGGATGTCACTTTTTAGTTGCTTAGTTGCAATAGTAATACAACTTATAGCATAGTAATATCAGAAATGACCTTATTTTCAAAATTCCTCAACATTGTAATGTTACACTATCCTTGAATAACATAGACAACAAGTCACGTTAACAAGTCTAGGAGTTCTGTGTGCACATCTATAAAATATGCTGTTGAAATTTGTGGTTGATTCCCTACTTAGTTAAAAAATATATGCCCATCTGTACAAAGCTGGGACACGCTACTAGATATACATGTTTGGTCAGTCGTGTACCCAAGTTGGGTCTCAGGTTAGGAAGGCTTAGCAATCTTGTTTCCTACACAGGATAGGCAATTATGTGACTAATTAATATCTATTATTTGGTTATTGATATTATACCAATTAAAACACCCCTATATGCATTTCTTTGTCAATGCCATCTAATATTTATGAAATCATGATGCTTTGGTATAAGTTTCAGTTTCAACTTTATTATGATTGTCCCTTAATACAATGTAGTTCTGTGTTGATTTTACCATACCATTTTTTATTGGCTACCATTTCTTGACTGAAGGAAGAAACTCGGAAAATCTTACCGCACGCACAAACCCTCACCTCCGTCCGACAGGCGCAGGCGTGTACAAGAATAATCTGTGGAACTTCATGTAACAAGGGATTCAAAATAAACAATGCCTTTATACATTACTTGCAACTGTTACAAATAGGGTTTATTTATTTATTTAGTTTATCAACAGTTGTTAAATTTGAAATAAGCACAGTTACACATAATAATAAATGAATACAATAAATGCATTAGGGTTGTGCTATTATTGTGCACACTAGGGAAATTTATGTTAATAAACTACCTAATATTTACACAAACTGTAAAAGCACAGGGCTAGTGATATTTTGTAGCGGGTAAAGAATGATTGTTGATTAAAGTGAGCAATGACTCATACATTCCTTGCAATAATAATTGTTTGTTCATGTTTATTGATGCATGACAGTCTTATGGAAATATAATTTTCTTCCAATAGCACATACATATTATGTTACAGTTTATAACGTCAAGCATGACCTTGTGTCTAACAGGGTCACTGTTAGATCAAATAGTTTCAGGGTTCAATTGATACATATATTTTTCTATTACTTATTTATATAGGTAGGTCGCGCCGATCCTATCTAATCAACATATAACGGCACATATACAAGGCATATATAGGGAGTGGGATGCTTAATTTTTTTATGTGATTAGGTTCATGTAAGGCTAAGTGAAATCAAAGCAGTCTCAGTTGTAGGTGCGGTTTGGATGGTCGTTGATATATTTTTAGAGTAGTTTTTATCCAAAAAAAAGGCTTACGGGGTTGAAATAGGAAATTAAAGTTGGTATGAAAGTTCGTCATCTTTGAATGTAAAAGCATAAAACTTTGTCAATATTTCATAAAAAAAATGAAAAATGTGTTCAACGCGTATGTAATTGCGGGAAAAAACTAGTGACAAATAGTGATGTGCCTGATTCTTAAAAATTTGTGTCTGCGGATCCGAGTCTTTTAAATTATGTGTAAGGGTATGGTAACTAGGGTTGCCAACCGTACTCTAAAATAGAGTATGGTACTTTATATCATGTGGGTCTACTCTATTATTTATAACACTAATAGAAGTCGCTAAAATACTATATATTTTTTAATTACTATGCTAATCCCAGTCAACCCATACCCAGTTACCAATGCAAAAAAAAACTTTTATGAAAAACTTTTATGTGCCGCAAAAAGTTCCAGAAATACCTTTTTAAACATGTTCAATAAATTATACTCTTTTTTTTATAAGTCCCCTTTACTTACTTCCTTTAAAATCAGAAAATACTCTATGACTTCTAATCAAAGCTAGCAACCCTAGTGATAACTCATTACATTAAATATTTTCAATGTAAAGGTGCCAAATAGGTATTATTGTATTGTATGTATTTAAAAAATAAACAATCAGTAATAGTAATTGAATTTCATAGTTTTCTATTGCCACCTTTATATAATCCTATGTGTTGAATATTAATAATCTTTTAAATCCGCCAATAAATTATCAGATACATATCCGGTACTGTCTTTCTCGGATATTCCCGGATACGGACATCCGGCACATCACTATTACAAATACAGAAACAAACTTGAGTGTCCACTATTTTTAAGCATCATTTTTCGTCGTTATGTTTTATCGTAGATTTCGCTAAGTTAAAGATATTTCTTAAATTCCATTGTTTTAAAGTTGTATGATAAAATTGTATTCAAACAAACATTCTATTGACAACTAACAAAGAACTGTTTATATGGGAACTACAGCCAGCTGGTTCTAACTGTATTGTGGCGAATAAGCATTGTACCTCCTATCACAAGTAAGGTTTTTATTTGATCTGTCTGATAACTTTTGCTGTTGTGATATGTGTTTGTCAAAGTTGGCGAAAACGCCCCTATACTTTGTACAAATTCGATCGTATCTGTCGATTGTATAACTTTTATTTTTCGTACAAAATTTGTACATTTTTTATTAGACTGATTTATTATCAAGAATTGTTGAATTTATGAACTTTGTATAACTAGTTTTTAAATGTTCCTATTTTTATATCTTATCTCATTAAATGTAAACAGGTACGGTTTATGGGCCAAGATCAGTCTTGCATCGACCAATACATAATCCATACATCTGGGTTAATCATGATCGCAACCCATAATTGTCCCACTGCTGGACTCGGGTCTCCATTCACAATGTGAGGGGTGTACAGGCTGTATTCCACTACGCTGGCCTAGTGCGGACTTCTCGCCTTCGGAAACTTTATGAAGAAATCTCAGTAGTTAGTCAGGTTTCCTCACGATGTTTTCCTTCGCCGTAGCAGTTATAATCAACTTCTGACGCGCATAGCACTTCGGAGAGTGTGCAAGAATTACACGAATAATTCCCCCACCTTTTTCTACCATCGTACGACACGACGCACCCCGGGTCCATCCATTCACCGTTAATATCCCTCCGGTACGGACGACACGAAGGATTGGAATAAATTGCCAGCGTCTGTATTTCCGCTGAAGTATAATGAAGGCATCTTCAAGACAAGAGTGAAGGCTTCTTCTAAGTTAATGCGCTTTAACATCTAAAATGACATTGCCACTTACCATCAGGTTAACTTATAATATGTGAAAAAAAGCTGTGGAAAAAATATACATTTGTGTTAGGGTAGGAAATTGGTAGAGTAAATTTTTGGAAAACATTTTTTAATGTACATACTGGAGATGAAAACGGTAGCATTTCATGCCCGCTCAAGAACTGTCACTAGCGGTCACACGACGTATCAGCACGCACTGTGCACGCGTCCTAACATCGATACGTATCTATTCGACAACGGGACAGGTGACTTTGTTTTTAAAACAGTGACTAATCGTACGGACCATAATCGTACAGACCGTTTTTACGTAGAGGTCGTCGAGATTTACTATAATATTGTGCAGCTTTGAATATGTGCCAAACAGCTGTCTTGAGGTTTGGCCAATAGGAATTTACTTCGGGTTTAAGTTCTTTCTAATCCTATAAATAATATAAATTCGATCGTTTGTTAGGATGGATGGATTTTTGTCGCGCTTTCACGCGAAACTGGACAGATTAGAGCAGGGTTTCTTAACTAGTGGGGCGCCTCCCTTGGGGGTAGAATAAAATAACCGGCCGGTATAATATTTCAGGGGAGGCACGAAGCATTTGATGATAGAAAAAAAGGTTTCATATTGATTAGTTCATAGTTTTAATTGTTTTGTACTAAGAAAATGTTTATAAAGATATTATCTATTGCAGTAAACATTAAACTCGCCATTTACTTCACTATTTTGTAAGTGGGAAATAAAGGTTAAATAAATAAATAAATAAAAACAATAAATATAGTAAAAACTGTAATGTCTTTTTACATCAAACAAACATTCATGAATTGCAATTAAAATTATCTCAAATCGTTAGGGAGGCGCCACTCCAAAAAGGTTGAGAAACCCTGGATTAGAGTCTATATCAACATATCGGCTACTATTTTTCAATATACTACGCTGGCGAAGCTGTGGGTAAAAACTATTAAAAATATAATTTAATTTCTAAATTGCCCGCGCTTTACTTCGGAAGAACCAGTTACCAAAAAAAAGTAGTTATTGTGTCATAATAACAGTTAGACATATGGTATGGTGGGCTTATTTGTAGATATTGATATCCTCTATAAAAATATAGTACATAATTTTGCTCTTTCGTCAATAATTTGAGAAGCGCGAAGAATAATTTTATGCGATATAAACATATGCTTCTTAAATTATTGACAAAATATTATTTTCGTGTTTTTACACACTTGGGTTACATTATCAAAGTTTTTATAAAGACCCTAAATTTTTCGAAAATATTTTTTATAGCCTATGTTCATCGGGAATGATGTAGGATTCTAATGATAAAATAATAATTTAAATCCACGCAGTAGTTTCGGCGATTATTCTGCTCAAACAAAAAGTGATTCCTCTTTTCTTTACTTTCCTTTTTTTTTTCTTTTTCTTTTTTTTTCTTTTTTTTTATAGTATAGAAATAATAAATATAATATTAGTATAAAAAAGAATATTTAACTACCAAGAAATTATAAACATTTTTCATTGTAGGAGTTGCTTATCAATAGAGATAAGTTAAAAATAGCAGCTGAAAGTCGGTGGTACGCAAATTTGTGAGATGTCAGTCTGTTCGTGTGAATTCAATCATTCTATATTCTTTATGTCTTTGTCAGCTGATATAGATCGTCTGGCTGTGAATAACTGATAAAGTACATTCATAAGATTGATTTTGGTCAATTGTTATTTTTAACGGTGGTATTTTAAGCGGTGATAGCCTAGTGGTTAAGAGTTCGGCCTTCTATTCGGGAGGTCTGGGTTCGAATCCCAGGGCGCACACTTTTGACTTTTCGGAGTTATGTGCATTTTTTCATTTAAATGTCACTCGCTATAACGGTGAAGGAAAACATCGTGAGGAAACCTGCATGCCGGGGAGTTTGTAAAACACAAAGGTGTGTGAAGTCTGCCGATCCGCACTTGGCCAGCGTGGTGGACGATGGCCTTAACTTTCTCATTCAGAGACCCGTGCTCAATAGTGGGCCGTGATGGGTTGAGATGATGATGATGACGTTATTTTGAACATAAAAATTCTTGGATATGAGATTGATTTGAGGCTGAGAAGGAAAACGTCCTTGGGAGTTTCTTGCCGTTTCTTCTTCCAAGATAACTTGCCGTACGGATTTGTTGAAGCGATCGCGTAGTTTCGACTTTCGAAAATTGTTTTTAGAAACCAACTTCGAATAAATATTATTTCGTTTTTTTACAAGTAAAGATATGTACCTACATGAAATTTGAATTTGTAGTTTTTATTTTTAGCTCAGCAATAGGAACCGGAAATTTAATATTGTGCAATTTTATCAGCCGTAAAATAGCGCGCCAATGTTTTTCGTTTCGGTAAAATGGTTTTTATTGGCTTGCTACCATTTTCTAACTTGTGAATGATTGTTTTAAAAGCAATTGCAAAATTGTTAGGTATTATTTCTTAGTAGTTATCACTGCTTGCGATGTAAATGTTCGCCGGTTCAATCCTATTCCAGATATATTGTACTAGTCTTGCAGTCTGATATAACACGTACCACGTGGGCAATGTCGCGTGCAGTGTTAAAATTATTTTTAATGGATGCGGTGACTAAAGTAAAAATTTATCGCTTTTCTGATTGAAATTATTTTTAGGTCAGGTCTTCAAGTCGCATCGGCGATATGCAGTAACGGAACTGAAAGTTGGTGATAGGGTGTTGTCTCTTGGCCTTGCTCCAACTGGGTACCAAGGTCGGGATGGTCGAGTAGCTGTTGTGATTGATGCGTGTTTGTCAAGAGATTGGCGAATGACGGTATTTTATCCCGGTTTGAGATAACGCGTCAAAATCCCGGGACATCCCTAGTCCAAGGCACTTGTGACAATTGCAAAGCGTATCAATGAAAATGCTTCGGAGGGCATCGGTCAACCGTCAGGTGGTGAGGTCAGTGTAGCATAAAAATTGCGACTCGGGTACGCCACTCTTCTCTCTCTACCTTTGCGCACTAATGCTGCGTAGTGAAGCATTGTCGAAACTTCTTCAGAAATTAAAAGAGACTAACTCAGTAGCAGCTCGAAAATCGTTGCTGGTCCTTTCCAGACCTCGACTCGAAAGAAACCTCGAAAGATTTCGGGTGGCATAAAAACTTCTCACACTTGGCTTAGTTATCTTCTCCACCGATCCGTAGTAGAGGAGCATGGTGAAGAGGTCTAGACCTCCTCAGCAATAAGTCAAATACTCAGTAGTAGACATCAATGGGTTGCAGCCATTCTACACCTCAAGTTACGGAGCCCAAGGGCCCAAGAAAATGAGATACAAGATGACCTAAACTTCTGCCGACCTCACTCGGAACTTTCAGCTCCGTGCGTCACAATCCAACCAGCAATTATTACGTAAGTGAAGTCGAGCCATATTGACTCGAGAATTCCAATAGTATTGGCATAGTTCGCTTGATGAAAGTCAAAGTATTATATCGGATGTTGTAATTATGAGGATGTGGCTTCGAAAGTAGTTCTGAGGATCCGGGTTTGATCTAGTTTGGTTTCTGTGACAATGGCTATACTGTGCTTGTTTTTTTGCAACATGGTCGGTGTTACGTAAAAAAATTTGCGCTGTATCGGGGTGCGCTGGAATGCCCACCTTGCTACCATGCTGATAGATAAGTCGTCAAGAAAGAAGAGAGAAGGCAGAAGTCAAAGGCTTAGTAGGGCTTTTGAAGGATTATATTGTCAATATTATTTTGGAGTTATGATTTCTGCCTTTTTTCTACAACATTGCGTGATACACGCACCCACGCATACCTACGCACACGCACACACACACGCATACACACACGCACGCCCATTCATACATACATACACACACACACACACACACACACAAACTTAAATAATTAAATTATTATATCTTACCTCATCTCGAATTGTACCTATATTATGTCCAACGGGTGTAAGAGCGGGTTACCCAGTAATACAGGTTTTCCACCTAGTATAGGGGCCCTTAGGAAAAGTTTGTGATTGACGAACATGAAGTGAGTAAAGATTTTTTTTTTTAACTGTGACTTCAGATCGTCATTGCAACACATAAGTGCCCTACTGGTCTTGGGCCTCCACTCACAATGTGATGGTTACAGGCCATAGTCTATCACAGTGGGCAAGTGCGAATTGGTGGACTTTGGATATAGTATGTAGATATCCAGTGTAAAAATACACCTGCGTAGTCTTTACCCACACATTCACAAACTATTTTCAAATGATTACGTTTAAGTGTGTACCGTCAACAATTTTTTTTTCTTTTGTACATATACAAGTCCAGGAAAGCAACAAAAATTTATGTATAAAATACATAAACACATTCAATATGAGGGGTGTGCATTTTTAGATTAGATCAAACAGTCTTTTGTTACCTATTGTGAGTTTATGTATGAAAATATGTATGAAATTTAGTACCCAAGACTTACCCTCATACACCATACAAAATCTTTCCAGTACGTGCCCCTGAAGTGGTTTTTGAGATGCGAAGGTTGCAGGTCGCTAACGTCTATGAACACTATCTCTTCACCAGGTGTAGGATCTTCGCGTAATCTAGAAAAACCAGGTCAAACTAGATAATATTTGTCTGTTTATTCTATCACTAGCTGGCCGCCCTAGCTTCACCCGGGTATTAACAATAATTAATAATATTTTGCTACATAAACACACACACACAATTACATACACCCTTCTTGTTGCGTTCGACATTAAACAGACAAAAGAGACATTAAACATTATGAAATATGTTTGGATTTTAACAATTTGTTTATTTTTATAACGATTTATTTTTATAATTTGGAATTGTATGGAACTTGGGAATGGTTTAACAAATTAAATGCTATATCAGCACATGTAAATTACTTGTTTCAAAAAGGCAATTACTTTTTTAAATATAGCCTTGTATACAAAGTAATATTATTTGACTAATACCCAGGTACGAATAATGTAGCCTATTTTGTGCTGGCCTTAACATAGCATATTTTAACAAAAAAGTAATTATTGTGAATTAAATGTTATAACAAGACGTGATGTTCTCTATAAAACTGTAGTACATCACTTTATTGTTAATAATTTTCGCAGTATATGTGATATAAGCGTTCATTGCCCGGGTTGTTACCGATCGGAAAAATTAAGGAAAAGCTGGCGCAGTCGGTGGGAGGATGGGTGAACGCTAGTGGCTAAAATTTCATGAACACTTCCGTGCTTCGGAGGGCACGTAAAGCCGTTGGTCACGGTTGTTGTGGTAAGGTAACAATTGTTAAGCCATGTCGGAGGCCTAAAGCCTAAAGCCTAAGCCATATCGGAGGCGGCATAAAAAGTTCCGACAGTTGGGTTGGCCATTCACCCTCCACCGATCCGCATTGGAGCAGCGTGGTGGAATATGCTCTAGGCCTATTTAGTATGAGGAGAGCTCTGTGCTCAGTAGTAAAAAAGTAGTTGAAGCCACACTATAAAGATTTTATTTGGTTTTTT
>DWJZ01003860.1:0-16251 GCA_018249125.1 Asbolis capucinus | reverse complement strand
ATATAATTTAGTCAATCAAAATTATATAATTTAGTCAATCAAAATTATATAATTTAGTCAATCAAAATTATATAATTAAGTCAATCAAAATTAATAACTATAGCTATTCTAGGCAGCCAAGGATAATCAACACATTGAGTTGAGTAGTTAAATTTACTAGTTATTGTTCTTGTCTCGGTTTCTCCTCTGAGGAGGTCTAGAACATATTCCACTACGCTGCTTCAATGCGAATTGGCTTAACGACTACTATGTAACGATAAGAAATGGAACGGAGTGCTTTACTTGCCCTCATGAATTTTATGCCACTAACGGGAACCCATTCTTCTACCGACCGCGCCCGCTGGTGACTTTTTACCGCTTACAATCAAAACAAGCCGACGATTATGAACGCTCATTTCTACATACTATATATCTATAAATAAAAAGTTGTATGATATTATTATTCACAAAAAAAACCAGCCATAGTAAAAATAACAAGAGTTCGGAAGTAAATGGCGCATAAAATTTAATTTGTTACAGAAATTTCAGTTTTTCCTTCGGACATTAATTAAAGAGCTTACATCCTAAGTCTTCCCCGCGGAGTGCTGAATAAATATTATTTGCTCCTTTTCTTCCAACCAATACGTCGTTAAATATTCATTTTACATTTAAAAGCATTAACTATTCATTCGATTTGTGATTTATTCATTAACGCTTTGTAATAAAATTATTATTCATCCATTACCATTCAGTTCTTCAAAAAATAAACATCGGATAGAAATTTTGATTATTTAAAAATTTCAAAGTTAATGCTACGAATAAAATAAATGAGTTAAAGTTTCAGATTATCCGGGTAATTTTTGGTAAGAAAATTATTGACTTTTTGTTGTCGAGGGTATAGCTTTAAAAGGTACCCGGCACTTTGGGAGAAGTGGCAGTTAGTTTAGTCACTAAAACCCCCTCGGTGGCCTGCTTCTGCGCTTTGTAGAGGACTCCAGGATCTCTTAAAAACACAACCGGAGATCTTTGCGCTCGAGGCTCGATCGGGCCCATCATCCAGACCACTCAGCGACACTGTAAGGCCACACACAAAGTGAGCACCACTATTTAAGGATGTTAAAATTCATTTTGTTTCATAAAAATATCTTTTTTTTAATTACAATTTTTTTTGTCTCCTGTTCTATATATTCTTCTATGTTGAATAATTTAATACTTGATATCACTCGCACCTGACGGTAAGTGGCGATGAAGTAAAAGTCGGGCGCGCAAACTTAGTAAATACGTATTCACTCTTTTGATATACATAATATCCATCTATATATAAGTATGTGCAATTTATCGTGACTTACACAGTAAATAAATACATAAATATATTTGTTAAAATATATATCTTCACAATTTAAGTTGTTTTTAATTATACATAAGAAAACTTCTGTGTTCCTCAAGTACCTACACTGGGCGTAAGCCTGTAAATAAACTGAAATTTATTTATCTACATTTTCGATTTCACTCCTTTATAATACAATCACAAAAGCAAGTATAAACAAAGTACTAAAATATATCTTGGCACTTCCTCCATGTTATTTCGCTTTTACTACCTCAAAAGATAATGGTAATAATATTCATTTCTTGCGTGTATGAACAGCCATAGTACAGAACAATCCGTCTCCATAAAGCTTGTGTTATATTTCTTCCATACATTTTTACAATGGCTCTTAGAATATTGTATGAGCTTTCACCAGGAATACGCCGTCAAATGCAGTTATGAAAAGAGAATTCATTGTGTGTAGTAAAATTGTGCGTGTACAACTTATACTATACGAGCTATACCTATACTAATATTAAAAAGAGGAAATATGCGATTGTTTGTTAAGGAGAATACGTTCTGAAACTATTGGACCAATTTGAAAAATTCTTTTACTATTAGGACGATACCGTCAAAGGACATAGGCTATAAAAAACCTTCAAAGCCGTTAGGGATTCGTATGAATTCTTCGATAATGTAAAGCAACGTGTTAAAAAATATAGCCAGTACACGGACAGCCAGTCAGACGGTCTTGACAGAAAGAAAGCTGATTTCTGTATGCTTTTACGATACCCTTGTAGGTCAACATGGGATTGGGGTTTGTATTCTAAGCTGCCCCGACATGGCTAGCCCACAACCGACCTATATCAGAAAGTTAATATTTTTTTCCGAACTTCGAACACGAAAAACAATCAAGTAAAAATTAAATAGGTTACGTACTTATATTTAAAAAAATTAATTCAAAATATTCCGTGAATAGCTACGACCGACCGCTCAAAAACAAAAACAATTTCAATAAAAAAATATAAACGTTCCAAATTTAAATTAAAACAGTAATACGACTGCCCTACAACCGTATTATACAGGTCACATTACCACCCTCCAAAAACAAAAGAAATTAAAGTAAACATTTAAAATGTTTCATATTTAAATTGAAACAGTCATAAGACAGGACCGTATCATAAAGGTCACATTACTAACCTCCAAAAAACGAAACAAATTCAAGTAAAAATTTAAAATGTTCCAAATTTAAATTAAAACAGAAACGGACTAGAGTAATTCAACATTTTTCGGTCACTAACACTGAAATCCTTGTCTCAATCTACTGGAACATTACGGTTCGTAAAACTGAGTTCGTACTAAAGCCAGCATGACATAAAATGGTAGGGATTAGTACATCTTGTCGTCCAGTCCACTTTCAACTTTATTTTCAAGAGATTACAACATTAAATTGAGTAACTTGTAAACTAAAATAATGATATGTTTTGGGAAGATTTTTTAAAATATTTTTATATTTAATACGTTCTTATTTCTCGATTATGTTCCTACTTTAATAATAATAAATATCTTCACATACGGCCATTTCACCCCAAACTAAGCGTTAGCTTGTACTGTGGTGATCAGACAACTGATAAACATTTATATATATTTTTAAATATATACTTATATAGATACTTACACCCAGACACATAAAACAAACATTCCTGCTCATCACAAAAAAGTTTGACCTCGGTGGAAGTCAAACTCACGACCGCCGGTGTAGCAATAAGGTTCACTAAATACTAGACCAACCGGCCTGTCGAAAGAAACCTTTTCGGACTTTGCACTACATAAAAATTTGGTTTGCCCACTAACTGCTCTACCATTCTAAAATAGAGTAGCGTTATGGAATATACTCTTGTCCTTCTATGAAGACATACCTGCTTGAAATAACTATGATTTTCTATATATTGATCCGTGAAGAAAAACCTTTATACCCATTTCTACGAAAATTACACAGACGAAGGAAAATAATATATGGCACAGTTAAAGTTTTCTGGGAGATGAAGCGCAGAAGCTATTATTTTATATAAATTTGCATCGAACATTTATATATCAAAACGTGAATCGTAAAACTTCATACTCCTTTCAAAGAAGATAACACGGACGGAAGACTATTATGTCTATTTTGTAATGATTTGCACTTTTAAAGTGTCCAGGAAGAAGGAGTGCAGAAAGCGACTATTTTATACAAAATGCATTACAATTAAAAACATTACGCACACACAAGGTTAGACAAGGTAGGTCTTGATTACAATCCCACCTGATGGTAAGTGGCATTGAAGTCTGCAATGGTAAAGCGCACTTACTTAGTATTGAAATCGAACGGGAACACTGAACCGGGCAACTTATTCCAATCCTTTGTGCTACGAATGATAAAAGGCGAGGCGAAGCGGGTCGATCGTACTGGCGGGATATATTTGACACACATTGACGTTTGGCAATTTCAGTAGTGTCAACAGCAATTAAATTAAAACCGCAGACAGATTCTCCGGTATTATTAATATTACTAACACTTCATATTCAAGTTAAGTGTTTACCAACAGTTGTTTGTTCCTAACTCTGTAGTAAACTCATAGTTAGGTAAAGTTTTCTGAAGTTACACTTCTGTTCAGCTGTATTTGTTGCCTTTCTCTACAGTACTCTAGATTCTACTAATGTAGAGAGGAGTTTTAATCCCATTGAAGTAATCCTTACATTTGCGGTAAAACTGGTTTCTTGCTCTGAACGACAGCTTTTATATATTTTAGCTGATGTCAGTCGCTTATTTGTGAACTAGTAATTCCTTGCTTAATTTTGGTATAACTGAGGGTAGAAGGAATAATGTAAGTGACCGTTTTTTGAATTTCAGAATTGTGAAAGATAAAACAAACTAAATGTAGTCCAAACTAATTCGTTCCATAATCAATCTGTGGTTCCTAATAATTTTCTCATGACTATCAAGCAATTTTTTATGAGTTTCATTTGGATTAGATGGCCAACTTTTTTTCTTACAAAACAATATCTGTTATAGCTAAAAGGGACAGCAAGAAACAGTGTCCACGGTACTACGGGCAACATTATGGTACCATGCAATTTTTAGGACAATGTGACTGTTAAACTTTCGCCACAACCGATCGACTGGGAACCTTCTAGCGTATGCCTCTCACATATGGGGAGAGGCCCTCGAGAGAAACGGTGAGGGACTTGCCATTTCCCTTGACGTCTCGAAGGCTTTTGACAGGGTCTGGCATGCGAGTTTTGTAAGCAAGCTTCAAGCTTACGGCATTTCGCCTGGTCTCGTTGGTTGGGTAAAGGACTTCCTGAGCGAACGTTCTCTCCGAGTAGTCGTCGCTGACTGTTCATCGGGACCGATGGCTACGAACGGCGGGGTACCTCAGGGATCTGTTTGTTCCGCCACTCTATTCCTACTGCACATTAATTATCTGTTAACGCCCGGTATCTATGGGTACGCAGACGACAGCTCAGTGTTGGAGAGATAACTGCCGAACGTTCGGGCCAGTAAAGATGAAATACAATCAGAAAGAGAGATCATGGTGGAACGTTTGAATCTCACACTTCGGGCAGTGTCCGATTGGGGCGATTGGCCGCTCCAACTCTCTCATTAAGGAGAGGGGCTAGAGAGCGGGCCATGCCGAGGCCGCTGTGGTAGCGGCTGCCGCGCCGAGGCAGTGCAGCGAGAATAGCACACAGTCCCGGCACCAAAGCGGTAGGCGTCGACACCGTGGTTTTAGTGGGTTCGAGTCCCATATACCTGTCCGGCTTCCCGCAGTCGGATGGATGAGATGAGGGCACTTCCACACGCAAAAAAAAATAGTCTGATTGGGGCGATGCCAACCTTGTAAGACTTAATACCACAAAAACATAGACAAGTCTATTCACCGCTAAAAGAAGCTCATTCACCTTGGCTCCCACTTTTCAAAATGTACCCTTGGAATACTCTGACCGCCTATAGTTGTTGGGAGTTGAAGTATCCTCAAACCTCAATTATAGTCGGTTTATTGAATTTAAGGCCAAAGCGGCGGCAAGGAAACTTGGAGTCTTTACAGTTGCACTTATTAATGCTAGATTTTAACAGAATACATTTTATATCATACTTAATCTTTTTTACGGTTGCTGAATCCATATTAATATGTATATATTTTTTAATTTTACATTTTATAAGTTAATGCTTGCCTACAATCTCACCTGATGGTAAACGGCGGTGTAGCAGTTCAGCCACGTCGGAGGCCTTCAGAAAGACAGGAAAATGCGTACCGCAATAGACTGGAATAAGTTACCTACGTCAGCGTTCCCATTCAATTAGAATATATATGTCCTCAAATCTATAGGCTTTTGCTGAATTAGTGTGCCTTACCACCCAGACCACATCGTTGCTTACCATCAGGCGTTATTGTGGTCAAACGCTAATTTATTGAATATACATATATAAAAAAGAGTACGAATAATGGACGAAGAGAAATAAGAGATTAGATTATAGTTCCGTGTAAAATTACCTGAAATAATTTCATGGATTACCGAGCTACGCAAGCTGCATCACGTAGCAGTCGTTAAACCATGTCAGAACTCCTTAGGGAGACAGAAAAATGGGTAGGAGACAGACGAACGAGGAGAAAATAGAAGAAACCATATTAGACTCTCGAATAGAACCTTGAATGATGTTATGAACGGATGGAGTACGGACTTTCTCAGTTAACACAAATAACAAATTTGTAGTACGAATATGCGAAAATCCAGTAACAAATAACACTGTTATTTAAAACTTTTGTGGTTGCGACAATGCAATAACACACGTGCGACATTTTGTCGTATCGTTGTCTCGTCGTTATAGTATCGTTGTCAAATGATGAGAATATTTTGCACCAAAACACTTATACGGTACAAAAGGTCAGTTTATATGAGTCGAGGGCAACATTAACTTCAGGGCTAGAAGGAGTTAATGGCTTGTGACGTAACATTTAATACCCAAACCAACTAAAAGTAAAGTAACGAGCTGTTATACGATGTTGTGTTCTGTCATTAACGTCAAATGACAGCTGTCACGCATTTCATCGCCATTATTTTGTTTTAAGAGAAAATTACGGGAATGAATGGGATCGTATTGTCTATAATTTGATTCTATAAGATCAAATTAACAAATTATCGATAATTTTATATTCAGTAAAAATATGAAGTAACTAAAATTTTGTTTGCTTTATAATCACTTCAGTGACCTTTAGTTTGTTATAAATACATTTAATAAGAACATTGAAATGAAACAATGACCAATTTACTAAATAAAATCTGCAAAAATATTGCTTTTAAGGAGCTTATATTACCCTACCATCTATATTTTAAATTAGAAATTGACCTCGCTTCGCTTCGGAAGAAGACTTGTCGAGCGGTTTCAGAGTTGCCATACAAATTTTAAGCTATTATCCCACAGGAACAAAGCAGTTTTCTGGGATAAATAGTACCCTATAACCATTATCCTTACATAAGCCATAACATGCTAAATTTCATCTAAATTTGTCCATTGGTTTCGGATTTGCCATACTAATTTTAACCTGTTATCCTGTGGGAATTATGCCATTTCCAGGGATAAAACATTACCTTTAATGATTCTAGGGTTTTAATCTACGACTATGTCAAGTTTATCTAAATCTGTCGAGTAGTTTTTGCGTGATACTTGAACAGACAGACAGACAAACAAACAATAAATCCAAAAGAAAAGATTGTTTTGATGTCTATATCGATAACAAAGCCTCCCTGCATCAAAATTTTCAAAAAAGATTTAATGTAAAGAATTAATCCCGTTACAGTTTTACTATAAATATTATCCAAAATATCCAGAATGAAAACTTTAATACAAAGTAATTTTCCCAAAAAAACTGCTCACTTTAAGTTTTTTAAATCTATACACAGTCATACATTCTTTAAGCTTTTAGTTCCTCAGTTCCTTATTGCATTTCTGTATAATTCGTGGATTTTAGTCCACTTTTTGTCCTTTAACGTAGGTACATTATTTGTCTTTTAATATACATTGTCCATTAATATATACATTATTTTATTATTAGTAATTTGATGTACTTTGTGCTTTAATATAACATTATATTCAAATTCGTGGATTATAGTCCGCTTATTTGTCCTTTAACATAATATTATATTTACGCAAATAGGCGTGAACTAATTAATCAATACCAGACAGTAATATAACTAATCTATGCTAAGCAGACGAATCAGTGTATAGTCTATCTCAAGTAGTTGTCAATACTCTGTAGTATGACGTGATATCGCGCGCCCTGCCCGCTTCTGAAATTTCAGACGGAACGGATGTATCTTCCCCGTCTCTGAATAAACCAATTGTTATAAAGTACAATTGGGAGTTCAATAAGAATCTAATTCAGTGTATTCAGTCGTGTAAATAAACACAGTAATCGATATTTTGTTTTAACTTGTAATTAGGCGCGCCAGTAAACTAACATTGTAAGTCGCGCGGGGTCTGCAGATACTCCAAATTGTTAGTTATGAAATAAGAAACATTTTGATTAGTAATCAACTTTAATTGTTTTTAATCTACTTATTTCTTTAAGAAAAATAGCAAAAAATGTTAACAAGATCTTTAAAACAATAAAAAAATACATGTGTTATTCGTAAATACTTGTAACAATTTAACAATTAACAGAAATTTTCTTTGTATGATCGCCACAGATAAATTTTTGGTCGTTTTCCTTTCGCCTTATCGTGAACAGATATAGCCCTTTCCTCTTTTTGTTGGGTGCAATCAAGTGTTAGACGTTGAAGGAGTCGCAACTTCTCACAATCGGTTTTTCAAAATACTAGGCAGGGACAGAACTATTGCTCGCGCTAATCTACATATGTGCCTTTACTAATTCTGTAGCTAATAACTTTAGAAAAATTCATCTGTTTATGGTAGCCTCATTGTTATTGAAGTTATAAATAACAATTGCATTAATAGCAGACACATTGAATAAATGAAAAAAGATAAACATAGGCCATCTTTTCGTCCGCCAGACATTGCCAACGATTGAAAAAAACCAACGTTTCTTCATAAGATACATCTGTGGTACCGCATTCCCTTTGGAATTTATGACGAACAGAAGATATATATTCATTTGTATGTTTCATTATCAACTCAGTAATACTTTAATCAAAAAATAACAAAAAATTATCAGTGTTAACTTTCGGTATCTCTAGCTCCTTCTTTAGAACCTGGCAAATAAGTAAAAATATTATGAGATCTTTGTCTCACTCTTCAGCTGGGAACAGATTTGTGCCATTTAGTATTCTTATCTTCACCAAAAATACGTAGATGAACAAATGGTAGTTGGGAGTTGGTCGATGTCGTTGGTTCTTCAGTATAACATAATTCTGAGTCGTTGGTTCTTCAGTATAACATAATTCTGAGTCGTTGGTTCTTCAGTATAACATAATTCTGAATCCAATCCATGCTCTGACTTTCAAAGTGTATCTGCGTCTCCTTCTAACTACAACTCATTATCAGTCTCAACGAAAGCTTCTTCTTCATCTTCAAGAACTGAAACTATTTGTTCTGGTCGAAGACTGCTTATTTTGGGTCATGATGAAATAATTCCGTGAAAGATAAAGGTAGCTGTTGAAAAAAACTCGATGAAGTACGTCGTCGTCGTCGAAGAAGGTCGTCGTAGTTTATACGCCTAGCGAAAAAGCAAAACGTAATAGCTTTTGTTTACCAAGCAAACATATAAAAAACACATTTTTGTATTTTATATGAGTATATAGTTGTCTAAAGAAGGGTAATAAACTTTATATATATTTTTAGATTGACAATATATCGTGAAAAATATACTTAAAATCATGATATAATACTATTTACTTACCCCAATTTGAACTACAATATTAGTCGCGTGGGGTCACCGCGACCCCAAGCTCCTCCGTACAGCAAGTGCGATCAACTTCACGGTGTGAGCGACACTAAATCGAGTGAGGACTAACGAGTTAGGCTTGCAAAAAATTCAGGTTGCCAGCGTTATTAACTAAAAAAATAACTTGAAGATCACTTGGGGTCGTGAGGACCCCGCGCGCCTAATTAAAGGTTAATAGCCTCGGTGCAGTGAGCCAGATTGTAGTCGCTTGATGGCCCATACCGATACTTCTACTCTCTGCCTAGGGAATTGGAAGGGACCCCACTGAAAGTATTTTTCAGAATTTAGTCAAGCCTCCCTCGAACAATTTGTTGTGTCCTAGGAGTGAATCAGATAAAACGCATTTCAGTCCTTTCAATATATGTATGTACATATTATAATATTATCCTTTCCTACATTTTTATACTACGACGAATTCTAAACGGGTCAGCCCATTTCTTGACCGTAAATCTCTAACTTAGCCATACAGCAATAATCTGCAGTCACTCGATCCAACGATTTGATTTACATCAAATTCCCCAAGACGCAAGCAGTAGTTTGAAGGGCCAACATTTCCTGAATTTTCGCTTTAGGTCAAATCGAAACCCGGTCCGAAGTCCCCTACGTAGATAGTGGTCGGCCAATCTAACTAAACTTATTTAAGTTGCAAGATAGCGAGGAAGTTGAGTCAGCAGGGCCAGATGTGACGTACTGGCGTATTGCTCGCTCGGCTGTTTAATCTAAGTATTTAAATACTGAACTCACCTATACTTACTTTTTTAATATACTAATATTATAAAGAGGAATGATTTTTTTGTTTGTATAAGGAAAAAAGGCTCCAAAACTACTGGGCAGATTTGAAAAAAAAATACCATTAAAATCCTACATTATCCCTGATGGACATATGCAATACAATATTCTAAAATTTTTTAAGTGTCCGTATAAAAACTTGGATAATGTCATTTAAAAAAAGTACATAAGAAATCTATTATTGTGTTACTAAATGTTTTTTTATTTTATCATGAAAACCCAATTTTAGAATGAACTTATAAATAATAAATATCCAATCTATATACGATATATCTAAAGTCTAAATGTTATATATTTTGGGGTATATAATATCCCAACTAGTACGGAAAGATACTTTTAGTCATCTAGTACACCTAGGGTTAAATCCTGTGTGCATTTCTTAAAGTAACACCACAAAAATACGATCCTTATAATACACCGCACCTCGAATCTCACAGTAATTCTAGACAAACTCCAACGCGGTGGACAGAGAATTCAAGTAAACTTGTGTAACTTTGCTTAACTCGTCTGGACTGTGGATGCGGTTACTCACTGATCCGGAATAGGGTTGTTACTTAGATCGATAGTGTTTAGAACTGTGACTGCTATTTGTCACTGCTATAGTTAATATGTATGTAGTTGTATTTTTACCCGACGGTGTCAGAACAAGGGTGATGTTTTTCTAGTTTATGTTTGTATGTATGTCCGTTTATTAGGCAAGCCCTATAGCCCAAATAGCAGGACGCAACGACATATGAAGCGTCGTTGAATTCGTTAGAATTATGGTACCTATGTCGGTTATATTAATATTCAAAATGGCGCCTGCAAATGAAAAAAAGGGGGAGACAGGTTTGATTTTTTTACATTAACTAAAGTTTGTTCTGGGTGGAGGTCCATGACCCAGATCTCCGATTTAGTAGTTACATGTCCGAACCACTAGACCAACGGGCCTGTTAAATAACGCGTTAAAGTTTAAACAAAATACTAGTTGTATAACAATTTTAGTGCTCACAAAACTTATTAAAAATACTATTAGCTTGTATAAAAGACCTTTCCAGCTTGCTTTCTAGAAGAGAATTTTATATTTATAAAACTGCGTGGAAGATAACTTGCACGCCATAATGATATTTATGGCATATGTAATACAGTACAAATAAGGCTAAGTTATAAATGTATGTAAGTTAGGAACGTAAATATAATTTCTACTTGAGGTAACTTCGTTCTCAACTCATTTTGTTAATTTCCTTTTGTGTTACAAATTTTTGTCACGTATTATTTCCTTTTGCTTTCTCGCTTCGTTTCGGTATTCAGTATTCCCTGATTTATACACTCATGCACCTGTAACAGTTTTATCTTATTTTAGGGTTCCGTAGTAAATTGAATTTGGCTTTACGGCCTAGAATATCGGCCTCGAATATCGACCCTAGACCGGCAGACCATTGAGGCAATAGAAATCGTATTGGGTTGGCGTAGAATACAAACTCATATCCCATTGGGACCATACCTGTCCCACAAATGAGCTCGGGTAATATACATTAGAACATTTATTGCTACTATCTACTAATATTATAGCATCACGCGCTAACCACGGATCAAGATGAAACTTGGCACACAGGTAGACCACGTCAATGAAATGAATAGGTAGATTTTAGAAGTTGGATTTTATCCCGATTATAGGTTCTCCTGGGATGATATGCACCTAAATATATTTGGATTTTTGCGTTTCAATGCGTCTAAAATAACACACGTAATTTTTATCACCCATGACGCGGGTGAAGTCGCGTGCAAAAACTAGTAATTTAATATTTTTCCAAAATATATATTATATTCTCCAAATTATATTTTATTTTCCAAAAATATAAACCTATCAGAAGGCGACCTATTACACTTCTAATTTCCATTACTTCTGTAGCTGATTGTACAAATCCATTGAACCGTACAAAGTACAACCGCCTGCAAAAGTCATTTAGAAGATAATTTATACAGAGAAAATGTTATAAGGACGGCAAGTTAGCTTCGTAAATAGGTATACTTCGCTAAATTGGTTTGAGGTATATGAACTGGAAAATGAGCACGCGTTTGATGGAAAGCGGGTACAGTAATGGACGCGACCCGACACCTGAGTAAGAAATATTTTGTTGGGAAGCTTGTTATATAAGAATAGCTTTTGCCTGCGATTTCATCTGTATCAATTTGAAATTTGAAAAACGCGAGAACAAATATTTATTTACTTTTTATGAAGTACATAAACACAATTTTTTATGGTTTTATCATCGGCAGTGACCCAAAAAGTCACTTGCAGGCGGCTATTGAAAAAGGACCGCGGACATGTCCAAAACTAGTTGGACGAATCTTTGATTTTAAAAATTGGTCACTTCCAATTTTCGTTTTATTCATTAATTTATTTCTACTATTTGTACGAACAAGTATGTAAAATTTTAGGCCGAACTAACCCAATTCAAGACGTAACAAACAAATTAATTCTAATTATTATCCTTTGTAAATATTATAAATGCGAAAGCAACTCTGACTTCCTGTTTCGCTTTTACACTTAAATGGCTGAACTGATTTTGATGAAGTTTGATGTAGAGATAGACTAGAACCAAGAAAAGAAAAAGCTAAACATTTATTCTAGCAAGTTTGAAATAGGCGACCAGTATATGACCAGTATAATAATGAAATAGGGGATGCAACCTAATACGATGATCTGCTCGTTTGCCTGCTTATCAAGTAAAAAACAAAAATAACTCTTCCACTCAGTCAAAGTCATGGGCAAAAGCTAGTATGTATGTAACAGATTAGTAAACTTCACACCAAATCCCACATCAAGACAACTTAAACAACAACATATGATATTCTGATACCCTGCAACTTGATTTAGAAGCACGAAATGTTCATAGAACATGGCTTACACAAAAGGCTCTCGGACTAAACCCAGCTAGGAACTCAGATTAACTTGGGACAGCGGAGATTTCTATCGGATCGGTAGGGTTAGCAAACAAAAAGCAAAATGTACAGACAGTACAACCGTTGAACGTTTCCTTTGTTCGAGTAACAGTTGAGGTTTAATCTGTAATTCATTTACTGTAGGTTTAAATTGTTTTGTGCTTTAAATAAATTGGCGAATTTCTAGATGTTGTTCTTCTATTCTTTAATTTTATTTGCTTGCTAGTAAGGATACAAGTTGAATGGATATGCTGTGTAGTTTTCTTTTCACAAATTTAGCTTTCAGAAAATTCTTTGCTAATTCACTGTGGTTTTTTGGAGGAGTTAACTTATTGTAGCTTTTATGTTTTTGTGCTATAAATAGGCCAACTGGTGCTTAGGTTATTGGTGTGAGGTGATCACTGCCACCTATGGATATTTGTAACGCCATGTAATCAATTTACCAGCTAAGAAGGAAATGATAGATTCGCTTTTTGAAGAGGAAAAGACAGAAAAAGAAGAGAAAGTGTACATAATAACGGCACAGCATAACAACAGTACAATATAAGCCGGGGATAATAATGACAGAAATGGACCCCAGATGAACAAAGAAAATGCGACAAGGAAGGAAGGCGCAAAAAAAATGTGAAGACCAAGATATGGGAAGAAAGAAGAAGAGGCATCTGATAAAGTTAACTTAAGGCATAGATTAAATATTAAATATTTTTATATTACTCACACTTTTGAAAAATATAAGAAGAAGAACGAGAGGGCAGCAGTTTAGGCATTTAACTTCTTAAACGATTTTGAAATCCGTTTTTGTTGAATATAGTCAAGAGTGTTTTCAAGAGAAAACTGTTCGGGGATTTAAGGATTTCTGTATTTTAACCTTTTAACAAATTTAGTTAATGTAATTTCAGGACAATGTTATTTCACCGTCTTCTCCGGATCAATCTCGCCGGATCCCTATATTTATTTCATTTGTAAAAACTTAGTCTTATTCGTGATCTTTGTCTTACTGCTACTTTCTAATCCATCCGTGGTTAGTTCAGCGTTGTCATGTTAACTTTTCAGAATTTTTTATCGACGTAAGAGTCCTCTGGAAAACACCGTACCTTAATGTAGAGTTACACCTTGTATATTTTTATTTCTTCATTTAAATATTATTGTATTGAAATGTAAGCTAATGCCTAGTTAAAATCTTCAAGGTTATGCCATATTTCGTCAATAAAACCTCATTATGAAATAACACATCAGTAAAAATGAATATTCATTGCATTGACGCTTTTGTTTGCGATGATACCTCTGTATGAGAACAATCGCATAGTTAAGTCTCACAATATGGGCCCATAGTCACGAATGCCTCACTCATTAGATTTTCTAAAGAGTGCTTCCGAAATAAAAGCCGAATAAGCTAGTGGGTATCATTAGGGAAATCCATTTACTCCTATATGGGTGACGTTAGTAGTTGGAATTGAATATAAGTAGAAATTGGGAGAAACAATTTAGAGTTCTAGAGAAAATTTTTCGTTTCATCACGTCTGACAGTCCATCAGTTCGCATTCTAGTGCAAAAACCCTTAGTACTAGAAGCTGTGGGTGTTTTTTTGTCCCCGATCACTGCCCCTTCTCCATTCTTCAGCCTATTGTCCTGAAGTGGAGTATTTTCAGTGTCTGGGGAAATTGTTGTTACTATAAGCACTTCAACGGTGTACTGCTTCCCTTCTTCCTCATTCTCCTCGTTTGCAGTTGTATAAGGGATACTTTCTTCTTTTCTAACACATTGGTGAGTCCAGTCTCTTAACGATGACATTGGTGAAGTCTGTCTTGAGACAAATGCTTTTCCGTTACATTCACGCCGAAGGCTAATAAAATCTATGTGAATGACATATGATGCCAAAAATATGGCGTCAGTTTTTTCGTAAGTAACTTATTACGTTATTATTATTATGAATTAGCCTTAGGCTCACGATAACACGAAGACATGCGTCTAGGGGCACATGTGTGCTTTTTAGCTTATACCGTTAATAACATGTAACATTCCACTAACGAAAGCTTATGCTCTGAAAAGTTTTTGATTTTCTCTTTGTATAGTTAAAAGTTTTGTTCAAATCGAATCGCGGAGACGCGGAACGCTGAGCGGAATACATTAAAGATTAGTTTTAACTTACGTCGCCTGCAGTTATAGTTTATTTTCTTTCGTAGCCATTTTAAGTTTATCGTATATTTTCACTTGTCTATACCACCTTGGGTGGTACCACCTTAAAGAATTCTGAACATTGAAAGATTCGTGAGTGTCTGAATACTTGATTCACATGATCGACAGTCAGCCGCAAGCGCGCTGTCGTCGCGGACGGCTCCTGATGAAGGACCTCGGACAGGTCCGGAACTAGTCGGGTGAATCTGACCACATAACATGAGTCAGCCGTTTATTATATTAATCATGTATAAAGAAATCTTGTAATGTTATTTTGTTATTTTGTAGTTAATACAGAGAATTTATATTGTAAATTTTTGACTTTCGTTAAATAAGCTATTGATTTCTAAGATGAAATAATCAGTTTTCATTTCATTTCACATACGTTATGGATTTGGCGTGTATGTTTTTTATCTATGGTTGACAGGTTAGGCAAAGGACTGTTTGAACGTTGGTGGATTCCAAATATTTGCTCTATGGTCGATATATGCTCTAAAGTAAAACATAGGTCTTAGAGGCGAACTAGGCATAATTTAATTTCAATTTATAACTGTCCCACTACTGGGCTCGAGTCTCACAATGTGAGAGGTACTGACCATAGTCTACCACGCTGGCTAAGTACGGATTAGTAGACTTCACACACCTTTGAGAATTTTATGCAGAACTCCAGGAGTGCTGTTTCCGTCACGTTGTTTTCTTTCGTCGTTACAAGTGATAATACACTCGTGACGAATATGACTTTGAAAAATAATACACTCGTGACGAATATGACTTTGAAAAATAATACACTCGTGACGAATATGACTTTGAAAATTAGAAACGCGCGCTGCAGGATTTGAACTCAGGACATCCTGTTAGAGAGCCTTCGTTAAATCCACTAGGCTATCACTGCAGATTTAATTAATTGTTGTCCATCAATTAATTTTCCACTAATTAATAACTGTAGACACCTACAACATGTTCTATCATGATGCTCCAGTGTTTATATGTTTATTATGACAGGCCGGTTGGTCTAGTGGTCAGTGAACCTGACTACTACACCGGTGGCCGTGGGTTTGAATCCCACCCAGGTCAAACTTTTCTGTGATGAGCAGGAATGTTTGTTCTGTGTCTGGGTGTGTAATAGAAATATCT
>DWJZ01003859.1:0-16253 GCA_018249125.1 Asbolis capucinus | reverse complement strand
AAGGATCTGGAACCCAAGGACATTCTACAGTTCATCTTGACAGTAGGCCTTGGCGACCAGATTTAGCTCAAATGGGTTTGGCTACAATAGATAAGTTATGGTCGCAGTGGCCTTTTGTTTATGTCCCATACCCAACTCTCCAAATAATAATAATAATAAAAATATGCTATGGCCCTATGTGACCTGTACATATCCATCTATATGACAACATATAAAAATCTATCATTTCCCTATTTAAGAAATGTGATAACTGACTTATCCAACCAGTCAAAACTCACCACATATCCACAAATTATCCTTAGAATGTACTCGTAGATGCCCATAATACTTCTTAGCGTTACCAAACTGCTTGGCACAAATCTCACAGTGTAGGGTCGTAGGGCCATTCAAATCGGGCTCCTCCAAAGGCCCATCGGCAGTAAGAAATTGGGCGATGACTTCATCCGAACTCAAGCTTTGTAGACCCTGTAGTTGTAACTGGTTGTTGATATCTGAGTCGCATTCTGTACCCTTGTTCCTAAACGCTAAGTCAGATGTTTCCGGATCTACGAACTAAATAAGCAATCATTACAACATATATCCAATTCCTTCACATTCCTTTCTAATATAAACTATGTACTATACTTACGGGTAAGCTAAAAAATGTTAAATTTGATTCCATTTCTTGTTATAGAAATATTTGTGATTACGAATCACCAAGATGTTCTTGTGATCATTTGATTATTATACTGTGAAACATCCTTTTTCAATGCTAACAATGGAGCTCAATAGTCTAAGATAGACGTTTAATAGAATACTGTTTTATTGGATATATTTTAATATAAATAATTTCATTTCATCACAGCTTTTTATAGAGTAATCTTAAAAAAATATATAAAATTCATCAAATAAAATTAAACGACATCATTTGACGCTTGATATCATCAAAAGTTACCCACAGACTAAAATAAGGAATGGTCGATCAGTCGCCAAGAACGATGACAATGTACGAACCATAATAATCATACATATACCTCATTCATAAAACACGATTAGATGACCAATCTACCAATAACTAATCAAGTGCAAATCTATGGTGTGAAGTATAAAGTAATAAATTAATGTAATACTATGGGAATTGTGAACTACCGCACCCGAATCGCTATGGCCCGCATAATAAATTTGTGTTAAAATCGTGCCGTGTGAATCGGATACATAATCTTTAGAAATAAAAATTTATGACAAATAGTGCTGTCAGAAATCGGTGAATTCAGCGGGAATTTCACTTGTTTTATTTTGTAAATTAATTATAAATATAATTTAACTCCTACTTTTACAGTTTTGTTAACACAATAAATATTTTTTAAATATTATGATCTATACATAGTGTTTTAAGAGGCTTTATTATCGTAAATGTATTTTTACACTTTTCATTTGCGTCGGACCGTAATTTGATGTATTTATGATACTTAGATAAATTTACGTCAATAGTGAACTTTGTACAATGCAAAAAATCATTGAATATGGCAAGGTAGACACAACATACAATTTTACAGTTTTTAAACTAAGTACTATCTTAATCTAGTTAAAAGATGTGCATATTACTAACATATGTAGGAGCAAACGATGAAGAAAGTGACTATAGTTTTATACTGGCCTCAAACCGAGATGAATTCTACGACCGACCTGCACAAAATATGGGTCCTTGGGATGAGGACCCCAATATTTTTGGAGGTTTGTTTTGTTACTTTTATGTATTTTTAACATAACAATATCAACCTACTTGAAATTACATATCATATCCTTTGACGTAAATATAGTGTGCAAATGAGAAGCCGTTAATTCACTGATTTTCTGTGACAACTTCAAACTATAATACGGAAATATGCAATATTTACAGGACGTGACTTACAGAATGGCTGTGATGGAGGGACTTGGCTCGCAATGTGTCCACAACGAAGCAGGATAGGGGTATTGTTAAACTTACCTTGTGCTAGTAAAGAAAATGCTAAAAGTAAGATTCCTATTTCGATTATGTTTATTTAAGTTTTTTGATACACAGATGACACATATCTAATTAGGCCTGGATTTAAATCATTTGTATCAATCTTTTATTATTATTATGTATCATTTATTACAATATTACCCAATAATTGGTTTCAGCTAGAGGAAGCATTGTTCCGAATTATGTTAATAATGATAAGCCCACAAGTGATTATATAAGCTCCATGAAGAATTACTTTAAGGAATGTAATGAGTTTATATTGGTTACAGTTGAGTTACGGTTAGCAACTTATTAACATAATTGTCATTAAATTTGAAGTATCTGTTAAGTACTAGTATACAACTAAAATCCTATCCAACCAGGCTTATACCTCTACAAAAAAATAAGACTTAACATTTTGAAAATTGTCCAGTACTAGGAAATGCATATAACTAACATAGTTGCAAATTTGAATATTTTTTTTAGGAACCGAAAAACAAAGAAAAATGGTAAATAATACTTTTTATGTAAGGCTAGTCTATAATTCCATCCAATTTTAAGAGAGAATGTACAAAATGTAATAGAACAAAAAATATATATATTAATTTATTATCTGTGCATAACCATAGGTATGAGTAGACCTGTGTTGCAAGTACCTTCACTTTATGACAATATTCTTTAACTGCATTTGCTGTAGTTTTTACCATTAATGATGTTACATATTTATTAGGGAGGTCCCAGTGACACACACATATTGCAGTGCTACTGACAAACTAGAAAACTGGTCTGTACAATGTCTGGGGTTTGGAAATTGCCTTCCAGAAGAACCACTTCTTAAAGTTGATGCTGCTAAGAGAAGAATGAAGGAAATTTGCACAAAATTCAATAAAGTTGATAAAAAAGCAAATCTAATTGAAGAATTAATCAGTTTTCTTAAATCCAAGGAAAGGTAAAATACACGACTTGTCAAAATTTTATCCTACCAAAATATTCACTTAAATTACTAATATAAAAGAGATGGAGGAGTTATATTAATATTGTACCATATTATAAATCACTATTTTGTTGTTACATTGCACACTGGTAATGTCAATTGGTTGAATGACTGTTGTATATAATAGAGAATAAATATAGGTGACATACAAATATAGTTCAATTATTCTCATATCAATGTTTAAATAACCCCTTGAAATGTTTCATTGTTACCCGTCTTTCATTAAATAAATTAAGAATTTTTTCAGACATTTACCAGACCCACAATTAAAAAAAAGGAGACCAAATGTATATGAACACCTAAGTTCTATATTTGTTGAAATTCCGGCAGCTAAATATGGTACAAGGTAATCAAATTTCTTTTCTCATTACTAGTGAATTTATTCTTTTGTGAAAACAAAAAACTATCATGCCAATAATATTTTTTAAATGCTGTTATTTCACATATTCATATTTCATTTTACAGGACCCATACAGTGATACTTGTGACAAAAACTGGACATGTTGATGTCATAGAACTGACTATGCAATCACCAATTGATTTGTCCAATCCAAATTGGCATAGAACAGAATTACAATTTAATATTCAATTGAAGAATTGATGTCTTATATGAAATACAAAGAAAAAAATAAAGTTCAATGTGTATTGACATTTTTATTATATATTTATAATGTACATACTTGTGTTTGTTTACATACTCCACTTTTCTACTTTAAACTGATGGGGGACAACAAATTCCTCATTTTGCTCCAAAACACATCCCAGAAATTTGGGAATGTTCAAAATTGTGCCAGAAATAATGTGTGGGAACTTGCTCTGTTTGCCTTCTGTATATGTAAACATTAAGCGTTTACTGATAAAATCACCACTGACTGATATGTTGCCCACTTCAACATAAGTTTTAAGAGAACTTGAATACATTTCTATAGCAATTCTTAAAGCTTCCCACATATAAAGCCTATCTGCTGATAGGATGCTCAATCGGAAATGGTAGCCTAATTGGTTATAGTAGTTTTTAGTAATATCAATTAATTCTTGCAATAACATGTCTAGGTCCTCGGCATTTCTGGCTGCTTCAAATACTTCAATCACTGAAGACTGACTTACATGGAACAGGCAATCTTCTGCCTCACGAGCAGGCTTATATTGCCTTCCCATAGCAAAGTATCGAATAGGGAACACTTTACTGTAAAGAACATTCTTTGCATGATATGCAAAAAACGAAAACATTGAAGCTGCTCCTGTCAAGTGTAATCTACTATCAATGCTCATTTTTGTGTCTTCATTGTGATGAAGAATAAAAGTAGAGTCTGGATCAGTGTGATCTTCACCACAACCTTCTATTATTATGCTTTTCACAAAATCAGCATTAGAAAATTGAACAAAATTGTTTTGTTTCAGCATGTTACTAAAATGGAACTTGGCTCCTAACTCAAATATAGCCCCATCATTTTTAAGGTAATAATTTTCATTCTTGGCAAGATGTAAGATATTCAGACTTTTACCAATATTTAGATGATTTTTTGTATTGCTTGGTGTTTTATAGTTATCAAATATAACTTTACTGTTAGCATCTGGTGTCATTGGATGCAATATATTAGGTAATTTCAATGTCTCTACAATGGCCATTTCCTCGGCTGCCCATAATGGGGGCTTAACCTTTTTAAGATTTTCTTTTATTAATTGAAGCTTTATCTTTAAGCTTTCGGCTTTTGTATCATTGGCTTGCATCAAGGACGATATTTCCTTAACAACTTCATCCCTTTTCTTTTCTAATGCTATTTTTCTTGTCTCTAATTCCTTATAAACCTCCCATAGATTTTCAATTTTATTCAAGTCAATACTGGCTTTTCGCTTAGTCAATTCATTTTGGAGATCTTGCTTATGTTTTATACGCTCTGGAAAGTCTATATGGGGAGTTATATAAACAAAATTACTAGTAGCTTTTACGCCATTAATAAATAAAGCAGAATATCTCACAAGGGTCTTATTGTAACTATATTTTATGACACATAAACCATTGATAAACTTATGTATCATTTTCTTCTATTCTTTGTTTCTTTTCAGGACTAATTTCTAACATAACATCACCATCATTGTCAGTAATATCAGCCTTACCAGAATTTTGTGTAGTGATCTTCCGTTTCGTTGGAAGCTTAAAACTACCAAACCCGGCAGCCCTCTCCGATTCCTCGATAGTGTAGGGCTCTAACTCTAATGCCTTAAGTCTCCGTTTGTGAACTTTGGTTTTGAAATGTTCAGTTAATGCTTTCTCGTCTATGAAATACCGAGCACAATGTAGGCAATAGTGTTGCGCTGCGCCCGGTAAATCCAAATCTACAGATTGATTTAGTAATTTCTCAGCATTTTCTGTAACAAAAAAAATTTATGAGATATGCATAACCTATAAGTGGTACGCTTTCACCACGTGGAAAAACACAAATAGGTTCCCTAAACGTACCTTCTTTTAAATCTGTGTCTACTTGGTCCAGATCCTTCTTTCTATTACGAACTCTCCATCTTTTCTTTAAATGAGTATCCCCGTGATGGTATTTTTTACGTTTGTATGTCATAGTAGGTATCACTGCCAATATTCCAATGTTTACAATAAATTCCAACTGTCACATAGACGACAATAGATGTCAATGTCAATAACATAGGTATGAGGTTAAGTGTAGGCTTATTCAATAATATGCTACATTGATGATGTTTAAAAAACAATAAATGATTTGTACGAAAAAAAATTGTAACATTGCTTTTCTGTTACTGAAATAATTCTCGATTTTCAATAGTTAGATACACAGAGTATATAATATACCTGGTCGATGAATATAGACGATTGCCGATGAACGTCATGGACGTATCTGACATCTATGCTTAGCTAAGTCCTCCACATATTGTCATCGTGTTTCGTCGGCCATGATTGCTTAAGATTGTTATTGTGATTGCGGAGACCCGTAAACCGTCGATTTTTAGGCGGGTATGAGTAAAAAATTGTCGGTATTTATCGTGCCGTGATCCCTAAGATCGTCGATCATTATTACTCTCTAATTCATCAGCGGTAGCGAAATTGTATTGCATCTATGTTAAATTAGATTACAAAATGCTATGGCTAGTGGGTGGTCAAATGAAGAAACTTTGAAGTTCATTGAGCTATATGAGAATCATCCAGAAATATGGGATCCTAAACATAAATATCATAAAGAAAAAAATAAGGTACTTTTCAATACATGTTTGCTAAAAAGATAATTAATATATATTTATTGTATGGAGACCATCCGAAACTTTTAATTACATGCCAACTGAAATGTTGGAAACTCTTAATATTTGTTTTAATAGTGATCACCCATCAACTTAATGACTGTACTCTCGGATGATCCTTAGTTCTGGCAATTTCCTATAATTACATAAGTTAAATACTTAAAATTAATTCACTTTCATCATTTCTGTTAAAAAATCGCAATAGTCTCAACTGTAATCAAATTATGTATTTCACAGATAATTGAAGCATGGGTCCAAATAGCTGATGAAATGAAAGTACCAGTAACAGAATTAAAAAAGAAAAAGGAAAGTTTACTTGCAGGTTTCCGCTTAAATCACAAGAAAGTTTTGGCATCCATAGAATCTGGTGAACCGGAGCCCTTTAAACCTACATGGATCTTCTACGATGCTTTGGCATCCTTTATGTCTAATGTGTATACATGCAAGTCTATATTTGTGAAGGAAGAAGATGAAACTTATGTAAGCAATATAAATATAAGTTGTTCCAAATTTTCTGTATTGCCTACGTACTAATTAAATAATTAATTAATTGTGAACAGTAATAATTAATTAAATTAGTAATTTAATTCAGTATCTTAATAAATTGCCTTATTATGGTAAAATCTGTTCTGTCTCTCAATATTGTCAGCATTTATTTAGAAATCATATGCTTTAGTTCCGATCAAGCACCAAGGATGTCTCCACCCAGTCTCTGTATTTTAGTAAACAAAAATTATACTGAACAAATTTACTTTTTTATAAATTTTTATATGTATCTGATAAATTTATATGTAGTTTTTTGCCCTTGCTCTTAACAGGTAGCATTAATAGTAATCTGCTTAAGCTTAGTAAAAGATCACATTATCATGAATGTCTTTTAAAGTCATTTAAATCTTGGAAGCACTAGAATATGTTTTCCACCCAAATGCTAAGCAATGACAAAAGAATTTGTCTTGTCAAACCTTTCTTATGTAGTACTGGATCACTAAAAATAAAGATATTTTTATCAAATTATTTTAATAGAATGCTTTGTTTACAGATTATTGAAGTGGCTGATGACAAATTTAACTCACCGCCGTCACCAACACCACATGCAAAATTCCTTGACCTATCAAACCCAGTCAAAAAACGCCGTAGTAATAAACTATCAAAATTTGTAGACAACACTTCACAAGTTGAAACAGTGTTTACACCTAACAATATGTATTTAACAAAAAACGATAGGACTATCAATGATGAGGAGGACGATTGCGATCTTTATGGTAGACTTGTGGCCAAAGCACTGAGAGAGTTTGATGAGATTGATCGATTAGAACTTAGACATGAAATTGATGGCTTGATAATAAAGAAAAAGCGTTCACAGATAAGACACGTCGAGTTAAGTACTGATCGCCCTTCAACTTCCCACAGTATGTATTCGGAACAGTCAATAGAAGATCGGCCAACATCAGCCCTAAGCGGTAATAGTTCCGTGTAAGTCGAAGAAAACCTTCAACCTTCCTGGGACTCCCCTCTTTCTCCATCTGCATTATTATCAATTTCATGTGTTTACTCAGTTGCCTGGCTACGTAATTTCAGGCTAGTCCTACTTACACATCAGAGTTGTAATCCAAAGGATACCTAGAGTAGAACAGTCCCGGATATTTTATATATATCCCATGCTATGTATAATGTTATTTTGTAATGTTTACTGCATTGTAAATAATTATTTTTTTAATTAATATAATTATAGTATTAATTTTTAAAAATTGTATATAGAATATTCCTACAAAGCAATAAAATATAAGTTATATATATGACTTATGTGTTTTTGTAATTATTTACTTTCGCCAAATCCTTCAATATTTTAATCAAGCTTACTATGCGGCTTAATTAACAGGCAAAGTTTTACGTACTACATAATAAAATGAAATTGCTAGAGGCATATGAACTATACTTTTAAATTCCCTCATTATAACTAAACGATCTCTAGGTCTTTTCTATAAATTAGTTTGCTGGGTATCCGTCTAAAAGTTTCCCTTCGCTAAGTATGAGCACTTTAAATATTTATAGAAAGTATGGCTATAACACAACGCGAGTACTAAAACACAATTAAGTATAAAAACAGGGAAACCCCCTAGAAGTGCTTGACGCTCATCGCTTGACACATGAGCCGGTGCATTGTGTGGTCGCACGGTAATCTTACCGATTACAGACGATTACTCACCACGATCGATTGTAAAGAGAATTTTTTTTGCAAGATTGACCATGACGAAGAGGAGCATTTAAGCCATTAATGACCGTAACCGGCTGTGGACTCGTTTAAAAAAGTCATAAAATGCGGTATAATATCGGAAGATGCACATTCACTGTAAATCTGTGGAAACGTAAATAAACGTGCTGCTGCGTACTTATGGACGCACTGTTTGTTTATATAATCCATAAATGGCCCACTAATGAGCATGAGTCTCCTCATTACTGACGAGGCCTAGAGCACACTCAATCACGCTGCTTCAATGCAACCTATAACGTTTCACCTACTTGACCCGGGTCTCCTCTCACAATGTGAGGGTCTTACACCGTAATCCACCAAGTTAGCCTAGTGCGGATTGATAGATTTCACACACCCCTGAAAACTATATTAAAAACCCAGTATAGTACTTGTTTTCCCTTCAGAGCATAATGTACAAAACGCGAAGTGAGCACCGCTCTGAAAAAGTACAAATCACAAAATGTACAAACACAAAATTCTTATTTCTCAACTATCACAAAATGCCTAAAAACGTATAATTGTAAGGAAAAATTTGAAGAATACGAACAACTTATCAAACATTCACCAGAATGATCTTTACAAATCCTTTTAATATTTACCTGCTACGATATGGATAAGAATATTTTTTATTCGGATATACTGTCACTGGATATCCATTATTATGTTCACATGCAATTATACGCAATACATTACGAACGTTATGGGAAGCTGAATAAAAATGCCATTTTATTCGTATTATAATAATTATTATCTTACTTCAATAAAATTCAGGGAAACAGTATCATACATGAATAAATACAATACTAATAATGTAATAATAATAATTAAACAATTTCTTTAGCATTGTGTTTTCTCTAAATATTTTAACAACTTTGTATTACTATACAATTAATGACGGGAATGATTTGAATGATTCACTTCAACAATGACATTATTATATTATAAACGTTGAACTCGCAAATAATAATGTTACAGGAATGAAACAGTACAATGGAGTTATTACAATTGTTGATGGTTCTGTGGGAACGCGAAAGTTAGTACAATTATTCACTATAAATATTGGATGTGATCTAAATTATCTGCCACAGAACATTAGTGATTAACAATCTTTAAATATAAACTGCTGAAGGGATATCGGAGTGACACAATAAGGAATAACTGAAGCAATACGCGCGACAGCCTTCGCATATATTTTGCATACATAAATTATTAAAAAAAAATGTCAACATACTTCTTATTCCGCCTAAACTAATCTAATCATATCTAATACATTATAAAAATGTTTTTACTCAATAAATCCTACGTAAACCAGTGAAGTTATAATATTGAAATAAATGAATCTTTACTCAACTCTCTGGTTTTGAAAATGAAATCATTATATACATATAACAAGAATTTTTCTAAACAAACCTGGTAAAATGCTATACAGTAAACTTTCAAATGAACTGTAGTTCTATAAAGAAAAAAGAGAAAAACATTTTATTGCACCGTAATGAAAGATCAAATCAATATTAATTGAATTTTCATATCTGTTTTAAATTTTACTAATTTTATATAACAGGTATTTTTATTAATGTAAACGAAAAATGTTCGCTATAGTATTATTATATCAATTAATTTCACATAATTTTAATATATATTATTTTAAAATAGTTATCAATAAGTTTAGAACGACATTGTCGCGTTAAATAACCACTATGTACATAAACATATAATAATATTATCCTTTATCTATGCACCTAGTGGCGGAGAGACCGTGACAGAAATCTTTATATTTTGGTCACAGCTGCGCAACTTATATTCGCACAAACGCCTATTCTCAAGCTATACCAAATATTAGTTAAGTATAATTTATAGGCACTATCGTAATTCTAACAGAAAGTGCACTCAACACTGTGGCAACTTTTCCTCAGGTATTTTTTGCTAATAAACACACTTGTATTATAAATAAAATTTCTAAGATACTCCGTAACAGCTGTTCACGCAGCAAAGATGATGTTAATGAAGCGCTCAAGATCCCAACGAACTAGTCATGTTTATGAATAGCAGGAAACATCAAAGCACAATTTGTATATTTTGAAATAAGTTATATTCATACTTTGATTGGTACAATAAATATTAAAGTACTTTCTTCTAGTACTTCAGGAGACGGGATCTCCTCACTAATTCAGCCAATCGATGACTTACTTATAGAAAAAAATTACGAGAGATTTAGCTATAGAAATGCAATACAATTTTGTACAGCCCGTTCAACCTAATAATCTCTGTTAATGGATGTATCAACATCAATAATACGAGCTTCCCTGCGCATTTGCGACAACTCTAACTCTCGAACGATTAGAGGAATACAAAAACGAAAAAGTTAGTTCTTAGGCCACAACTTCACTGAAGTGACAAAACATAAGCCGTATTAAATACTATGATAATCAAAATGGTCTACACACTGGTGTACCAACAACATGCATGATAGAAAATGCAACGATATATATATATATATATTAATATTAACCGCGAACACGTGCGAATCGGACCGACAAGACAATCTTACGATCTAGTACTACAAAACGTAATGTCGTACGACAATGTACGAGGCAATCTATGCAACTGAGGAATCTATATGTAAATCATGCATTGCATCAGTCGAATAGAGATAAAGAGAGCCTTATATACAACTATTTCTTTTAGCTAGATATATTAAGTTGCAGTTCATTAAATAGTAAGAAGACCTAAGAGCAGGGCGTATAACAGATATTTGATTATATAATTCTCGGGCAGTACTTGAGCTGACCTCTCGCTTAGATGAAAGAACGTTCCTTGCACACCTGTATTAGCAATTTAATATTGCAATGTCAACAAATACCCTTAGTTCCTTTAATCACTTCTCAATACAAATGTCCATATAAAATCTGTACTAAGTAGCAGTTTAAGTAACCATAACACTGTGTGCGGCAGACTTAAGCTCAAGTACATTCCGTAACTTTACATCATCATAAGCATTCCTCTAACACGACGCATTACAATACAATGTTAGGACATTACATTACAATATGTTGGGTCCGTGTTGTTGGCACGTGTCGCGTTGGCGCTTAGAATCGCGCGAAATTCCCCCAGGCCTGAGGGGAGGGTGTTCCCTACATGCCGTAACCGTGGTAGGGGGCGGGCGACGGTGCTTGGGCGGCGTACGCGTAGGGCGAGGCCTGGGCGGCGACACCTGGATACGCCATCGACGGACCTGGAAAAGAATTATGTATTAGGCGTTTGATAAAGGGAACATAATTAATTTTACATCTCCAATCCTTACCTTCGCGATCAACCCGTATTTAGAGCAGAGTATTGGGGTGCGCTCTAGGCCTCCTCAATACTAGGAGAGACCCTTGCTCAGTAGTGGGCCATTAGAGGGTTAAAGCCAAATAATATTACTACTTGGAAGCACAAAATTATTTCATTTACCGTCCAGTATAATATTTTTTTCATTTTCTACTTTACCAAAAGCACAAGCGACAAAACGGAGGCGTTATTGTTATCACCCGCTTTGAAAAAGAATATTATAAGATAACTGTAGCTAGAGACGATCGTTACCGGCGGTGAGCATGAGCTGGGGCTCCATCATCATGGCGGGCTTGGCCTCGTGCTCGGCGCTCTCCGTGCTGCGCTTGGCGTCAGCCTCCTCCAGCTTCTCCACCTTCGTCGTCAGCTCGCGCACCGTCTGCATACACAAAATATATTGATGACGCAGATCAATCATCGGCATCATGAAGCGCGATCAGCATTGCACTATGTCTTGTGCCGATACTGAATTATCAAACGATTAAACAGAGAGTGTGGTCAGTGGCAAACATTCCAACCGGGGCGGCACCTAAAGCCATCGACCCCAGTCCCCAAAACCGAGGAGCCTCAAGGAGGAGGAGGAATTTTATATATTATTTACCTGAATAAGGTAGGGCATGGCAAAGTCCATTATATCGTGCCTCCACGCGAGCTCAATGACGACGTCGGGTTTCAGCAAGTCATAGCACTGAAAATAAATAAAATATATAAGTAAAATAAAGATTTCTTCACTAGTTCATATTTAAATATATGTATACCTACAGAATCACTAAGATTCCTGTGTCCCCGTCAGCATAGACACCAATTATCCAAGAACAGCAGTGAACACTTACCATCATGTGACGCATCTGCTGTTTTCCTGCTTATAACATAAACAAAAAATAGCATCCATAATTGGAGAAAATATATTTATTTGTCACAAAAATATATCCATCCCAGCAGGGAATTAAAGCTAAACCCCAGCTTTCAACTGTCTAGCTAACCCCCTACACTACTACCTTAGCTATAGAGGAACATGAAATTTCACAAGCTACACTTATAACTCAACTCACCTGGTAGAGACAAGCGGAGAAGCACTCATAGTTGTTCCGCTCGAGGAACCAGTCGAGCAGAGCTTCGGCCACCTCCGGCTGGCGGGACTCCGCCGCGTACTCCATCGCGTCCGCGTACAGCGCGTCCTTCTTGCACAGCTCCACGCTCTGCTTCCATCTATTGTTGCCTGGAAGTAGGGGAGATTCGTAGGTCACATATACGTCTATACTGGAACGGTTAATACAGAGTTCAATTTCGACAAACACACATTGAGTATCCTCTGCGATTGGGTTATAACTTGTAATAATATAAGGAGGTAATTAGAAATCTTAATGTACATAATTCTTTTGTATGTATGTGTATAACACCTAACTTGTTAATGCCTGAACTAATTTGTTTGAAATTCTAAATCCAATGGATTTCTGGATATGGTTGTCAATCTGGCTGGGCTTCGCAGACCAGTAACTTATTTCCCTTATCACACTTCTGTCTCAGTAGGTAATGTAACGCTAATGACTTTGATATTTTGTGATATCCATGGAAGACGGTCACCGCATAACATTAAGGTAAAACATCTACTTTGTCATCAGTTAAAAACTACAGCAGCTGGGTATCTTAAGTGTAATCCATATTTAAATTACCTTTGTATAGGTAAGCTGCAATTCTTCTGAATTCTGTCAGTTCGTGTTTCTCTAACTGCTGTGCTAGGGCGATGGTGTCGAAGTTGTCGAATGCGTCTATAGATGTTCGTAAGCCCTGGAAAATAAAGATTATGTTTAGATAATTATGTATTTGGTGGTATGATTATAATTAGTATTATTAATAATCTATAATAAAAAAAAATGCGTGTAAATTAAATGGGCTGGCAGGAATCTACAACTAATTATTAACAAAGGTTACACTACCGATCACCTAACAAAACCGCACTATTACAAATTTAGGATATGAAAGTTATGATAAATACCACAGAAAAACTACCTACACATGAATCTTTTTTGATTAAGATGAAATTGACTTTGGGGCTTTGAAAATAACCTTGACTTTGAAATTGACTTTGATATTTTCTGACCTTTTAATATTATAATAAAGTAATTGGTGAAACAAACCTGGTAATCCTCCTCGTCAATGAGCAGCGAGTTGAGTGCCTCGTTCACAGCCTTGTTGTTGAGGCTCTGGACCGAGCGGAGGTAGGCCTTCACCAGCTGGAGATGACCGGCCTTGGTGAAGAAGTTGACAGCGCGCGTGTGGTCCATGCGCGGCGCCAGCACCAGCAACAGGTCGTTGAGGAGCAACGGCTTGTAGTCCAGGTAGAACTGGATCGCTTTATAGTATAACTCCATATTGGCCACCTGTCAAAATAGTATTGATTATAACACCAGCTCGAAGGACCAAAATAATGAAGCAGGGAACCATACTTCCTACTAATATTATAAATGGAAAAGTTTTTGAAGATATTTGTATATATTTGTCTTTCCTTCACATACTAACCATTGAACGGATTAAGTTTGATACACAGATAGACCATATCCAGTAAATGAACATAGGTTAGAGTTAATCCCTATTATAGGTTCCCCTGGGAGGATATGCATGTTTATATTTTAAACGGTTTATGACTAAACTTGACAGCAATAGATTATATTCTGGACTAACACTAACACATAGGCTACTTTTTATCAACACATAACTAGGGAGAAGTCGCGGGCAGAAACTCGTGATAAAAAACTGTCCACTGCGAGTTGAATTTACACACTGAATTTATTATGAAACGAAACGTCGCCTTCACTAAACTTGTAACATACTACGCATATCATCATTAAACACACGAGCCCAACAAGCAATAACATATCTTCGGTACCTTAGTGATGATGTCCTTGAAGTGTCCCTCGCGCCAGGCCTCTGTCGGGTGCTGCATCATAGTGAGCGCGGCGTTGTCGTACTCCTCATACTTGTCGTACAGGAACACCAGCTCCGACCACAGGTGAGCCTGTTCTGCTGCTCGAAGCACCTGCAATGTTTTATTGGGTTATTTACTTTGACAGCAAAATTCAGTGTAAGGTAAGTATTCGTACTTTAGTCCATGGTTCCTAAATATTTCAACCCTTTGTAGGGTCAATATACATTGACCAATATAAGCTGGACTGTCGAAAACAAAACACAAAGAGTCATTTATCATCGCAACCATTAATAGCTGCTACTCTACTCCGGTCTCTTGATATAATAACGATTTTCGCGGAGTATGTGCAGTGTTCTCACCTGCAGATAACATAGCCTTCAAGCGAGGAGTGAATAATCATTTATTATATTAGAGCGCCAAACATCTTAGACATCAATGCTACTTTCCATCAGGCGGGATTGTTGCTAAGCATTATTTGAAAATGTGACATCACATTGCCAAGTGCTTGCAGACTTCACATACTTTGGGAAATTAAGAATCTTAGGAAAGCAGGATTAGAACTCTCAGTTTCGTAGAGACCTTTATTCAAACCGCAAAATTATCATTACTTATACAAACCAACTACTGAGTAGTAATAAACTATGCACTGACCTTAGGTATATTGACTCGCGACCAGAACAGCTCCAAGTGCTCTCGCATCTTGGCCGGCTTAAATTTAGAGTAGAGGATAGCTAGTTCTGTAAACATTCCCATATGTGCTCTCTCCAGGCCTAAGGCGGCTTCCAGTAGACTAATCAACTCATCGAAATGGCCTCGGTCCTAGAAACAAAAGGATTAAATGTCAATATGTAATGCCCAAATTTTTCATTGTATGTTTCAAAACAATTTCTTAGGAATTACTAATTTTTATTACAGAATGTTTGGATTGTGTCGCCATTTTTTTATTCTGTGGCCATAAAAGTTATTCACTTCCATTTTAACACAATAATTCTGTTGTACATGTTCAATTTACATGTAATGGTGTTCTAAAGTTGCTAAAAAGATTAATATCTTTTATCATCATCTAAAATCTTTCTCTATCTTATTCTTTATTTATCTATTTAATAATTTATGCACACTTACATAACATGTATGTACGTCATAGTGAATGGAATACTGTACATACGACTTTTTATTTCTATAACAAATTTGTTCCAACAACTGTCTTAGTTCAAATCAACTCGCTGTTTAATACCCTGGTACAAATTCCACATACCTGGTAGTAATTGATGAGGTCCTCGAGCTCGTCAGCGTGCACCACGATGTGCAGGCCGCACATCTGCGCGAGCCGAAACTCGCCGGCGTCCACGCACGCGAAGCACACCTCCTTCCACGTACGGGTCGAGTTGGCCTTGCGAGCACTGTCCACCGCACCTGGACATAATATATGATATTTTAATTTATATTACCTAATGCTCTTATTGGAACATGTTGAGTTTTTTTACATCTGGCTACATAATTATATAGATTTTTTAATGGGATAAGCAGGCAA
>DWJZ01003858.1:0-16253 GCA_018249125.1 Asbolis capucinus | reverse complement strand
TTATCCTCAACTTTTAGATGCTATTTTATTACAAAATTGTATAATACTAGTATTCCAATATACTACTCTACTAACTGTTCACACTGTTGAAAGTATTGTAAATTGAGCGTTATTTTGTTACTTCTTTTACAACACTCTTTTACTACTATTCTTCTGTACTATAGTATATGTAACACAAACCTAGATGGCGTTAGCACAACTCCTCGTGAATTCTATTTTAAAATTGAACGGCATTCATTGGTTCAATTGTTTTATTATGAATTATTGGTTTAGGCGTGTAAAATAAACATTACTTGGAAGGAAATTGAGTTAACCGAGTTTACCAAGATAATTCGCTTTTATAAGGCCATTTTCCTCATTTAAACTAGTTTCAAAAATCTTCATAAATCTCTCACAAAATAGTTTTAACAATATTTCTACCAATGTCAATATGAGGAATAAATGAATATATCAGAAAATTATTGTACTAAACCCGGTTAACGAATTAACTGTATGGGTCAGAACAGATGTAGTTTGATGTGGTGACGTCTGACCGAAGCACTGCATCGTCTAATGATAGCTTTCGAAGCGTAGCGAAGCGACCGACTGCTGCCAACATGGCCGCTGATCAGTATAACAGTACCTATACTCTGTTTTACACATCCGTACTAGACTTGTAAACAAACCAGTGGATGATAATGTCACAGTTTTGTTTAAAAACCGTCTCATAAACATTTAACACACTAATATCTTGGGCCGTAACAACTTTTCAACATCAAAATACATCGCTTATGTATTTAAGTAACGAAATAAATTTAAAAATAAATGAATATAAATAAATATCTTTGGACAACTCACACATGCCCATCTGACCCCAAACTAAGCGTTACCTTGTACTATGGTGATCAGACAACTGATAAACATACATATATAGTTTTAAATACATACTTATATAGATATTTACACCTAGACACATAGAACAAACATTCCGGCTCATCACAGAAAAGTTTGACCTGGGTGGTAATAGCACCCACGACCTTCGGCGTAGCAGTCAGGTTCACTAACAACTAGATTAACCGGCCTGTCAAACCACTTTAAAAGTATTTTACACAAAAATTTTACACAAGTTTTGTTCGGATGAGAAAAATTTACTATACGTCGCTAGAGAGACTCTCAATGGAAATCATACGAAGCAGTTCAGCTGGATCAGGGCAGATGGTCGCAGTCGCTTCATTTCGAAGTCTTTCATTAGAGTTAGAAATATCCAGTCACAGTTAAAAACTGAATATTTAATACGTACTTTTTCGGATTTGTTAAGATTTTGGCAAGTTTTCCAGATAGAAAATTTAGTAAGTATTTACCAGTTGCAATATATGAATGTTGCAGTAAATTAGCTCGCTGTATGTTTTAATAACTTATCGATTTTCAGTTACCATATGTATGATGCCATTCATTTTTTGATTTTAGAAAAATTAAGCTTTTAAATCAAAGTGTGCGAATATTCATCGGAAAATTTTAAGTTGCCAGTATTGAAGGAAATATGCGTATTTCGTCAGTTCTGTAGTTGGGAATAAAATGGTCGGGGTTTTATTTCAAACATTACTTATTATATATCTAAATTACCTTTTTTTTTTAAATTAATAATTGTTTTCTTTGATCGTATGTTTTAGATCTACTTTTAAGCAAATGTTTCGCAATTTCAATTATAAATTGTTAACATTATTTTTATTATCTTTGACAATTGGAGAGAAGGTGATTGTTCTGTTTTTATCATTTCGTTTTTCTTATGAATTTTAAATTCAAAGTTGTGATTTCTTTTGACATTTAATGTTTTTTGTGATACGTAAAAGAGAATTGCATTAATGCACAGAGCTTTTAGGCTTTCTGTTTTCGATTTTTTTCATTCGATTTGAGGATTTAAGCGATTCGAGAGAAGTTGGCACTAAGGGATCGCATGATTGGATTTTCTAATAAAATTGTAAGGTACAAATTAAGTATTACAATATCATATGTCAATTTGGTTGTCTCGAAACCATAAATTGTTTAATTCGTCTAATTTGACTTTGGAATGTACAAAAATTTGGTATACCTACTAACATTTGGATTAATACATGTCTAAATTAAGTTGTCGCTGTAATGACTAATATTAGTGGACTAGTGGTTCCCACTAAATGTAATGTTGTATCGATGTGATAGGTCATTTCACAGATACTCGATGTGTCCCCGCGCTCGGGTCGATCTCCCCCACATTGTGTTATGTTTGTTAGTGAACTAAGGTTTTTCGCATATTGTCCATGTTTTGTTGAAGTGACTAAGGCATGCAAATCTTAAATTTTCTTACGTAGTCCTGAGTAAATTCTAAATTTATATTTGTAATTAATTTTTAATTGCTGCGGATTTTTTGGACTTTATTTTTGCCATAAAATATTGTACCGTTTTTATTTTTTTATTTCTTCATTACTTATGATCGTCTTAGTTCTTGAACAACGACTTTAAATGTTCTATATAAAGTATCTAAAACTCGGTATACTGAAATAATTATATGGTCAATAAAGCCAAAAGATACGTTATTTTATAATTAATGAGTCAGGTTATATTTTTAAATTTATTTAACTCTTTCGTTGCTATCCTGTTTCATTCCTGTTAGTCAGCCATAACATTGGCTCAAACTGCATTTATGTATTTAGTTTGCATATTCTTTGGCTTCTTCGGGTTCATTCATTAAGTTGTGTTTAGTTTTTTAAGTTTTTTTTTAATTGTAAGAAAATCGCGAAACGTCGTGATGGTAAAGCCAAAGATTGTTACGGGTATGGTGACCCTCTGCCGTCACACGGCTGTGCAGGGACTGTATTCAGAAAGAAAGAGAAAGAAAATAATTCGCTGGTCGAGTCGAGCTTCATATATTTTCCTGAATATACTCATCTGCACGGCCATTTAGTGTAAAGTTAATCTACCTCGAGAAATATAACTTAGTAAGTAAGCTTTTAAATAGATTTTTATATGGAAAAATAATGTATTGTAGAGTAAGAGAAGAGAAAAAAAAAAAAAATTGAAGTACAAAATATACTACCTCAGGATTCAAGTTTAGATGCCCATGTTGACACGAATGTTTGGAAGTTCGTGTTGAAAGGTCCTATTGGGAAATACGTAAGTTTTTTAATAAGTTCCTTTAAGTGACCTCATGATAAGGTATACCTTCCATCCATCCTTTGGACACCCTCTGGTGGACATACCTCTCATAATTTGCCCCAATCTGACCGGCCCTACAACCAATTGATTTGATGATTGCATCGAATGCCTGCTGTCTTCTTCAGGTCAAGGTATAATATTAAAATGTACCCATCTATTCCATGCCTCTGTTTTTTCTATTTGTAGTTAAAAATATATTAGGTATATTATATGAGGTAATCATGTTAATAAATTACCAAAATATCAAGTTATACTCCGTTTTTTTAATAGTCAGTTCATATTGCCTGCGTATTTTCTAATAAAGATTTTGGGCGTGAAATATGTTGGGACTGAGCATTTCACGGAACACAATGTTTGGAATTTGATGGAAATTGTATTTAAAACGTTCGAAGTTCAGCTTTGTATATAAACATATATTATGATTGAATCTCTGCATGGTAGTTTCGAACTGTCAACTTGTCGTCCGTGCTCAAAGGAAAGGTTTTTTTTGCATGACGTAACATTTGTCAACTGACTAAGCGATGCCTAGACGCGCGGTAGTGCGACAAGTCAAGTTCAAGCAACTTGCCACGCTATTTATTTACATCTATATTATCACGTTCCTTGCCATCTAAAAATTTTATTGTATAATTTTAAGTGTGTACTCGTATGGTAGGGAACGTGTTAAGCATGTGTCGCTTTGTCGGATTTTAAATTAAAGGAAAAGGGCCCGAGTTGACGGTTCTAATAAAATTTAGTTCGTAAGTGTTAATTAGACTAGTTATTAATAATCTCATTAATGTTCTACCTCATTCAAAAGCAATGTGTTGGGAGATCGACCGAGTCAATAGGCGTAATCTAATTGTACCTTCTTCACTCCCCGGAGTATAAAACATTTTTTAAAATCGTAATTTTATTATTATTATTAATTTTTCCCAGTTACTTTTTTGTGTTACATAGATGTTACTATGTTTTAAGGAGGCGAATTATGAAGAACTATTGTTTGTTAGGTTTCTGCAAATTAAAAATGTAAAACTTATTATTTTGTTTTGTTATTTTTTGTTTCCTTATCATTGTTACGTTCTGTTTATCTCGACAAGTTACACCCGTCCATCGTGTTTAATGTTTATTGTAATTTTAAGTACATTATTTAAGGAATTGAAAACATTCATAAGTGGTCACACTTAAACAGGTATTAAATTCGTTTAAGTACTCGGTGTTTTTATAATTTAAGAAGCACTAGGAGACGCGAGCTCGTGTCAACGACTCTACGAATTTGAGTATAATATGAATTATCGATGTTCTTTCGCATTTAATGTTATATTAATGTAAATTAAATGTAACGCTCATTTAATGATCATTAGGATATTTCACAATTGCTAGTATTTTAATTCTTTGAACAATAACCTCATTCACGACAATGATAACACAAACTTGGTCCAATGCCCCTGACAAGAGATAATTACATAACCTACTAGATGTTGCATCTAGGGCGAACTGTTAACAAAATACATCGCGTGTTACAGTTTTTGGTATGGCGCAGTTTTAAATCGTCCAATCACAGTCCATTGTTTTAATCGAAGCCTCTAATTCCACACTTCAAGTTATATTACCAGCGATTTAGTGAAAAATGTTGGAATAACATCCTTTTTTGCTGCATTACAAGGCGTTTACATTCTTACTTTTAATAATATAACTAGGTTTTTACGCGAGTTGTACTAAATTTACAAGTAACAACCGCACAGCTACGCGTTTGTGCTACGGAAACATCATCCACACCTAAATTAGATCAAAGACAATTCCAAGATACACAACCATTAGTGATACTCTACCCCGATTTCGAAACTGATCTTGTGCAATGCAAACGACCATAATACAGGAATTAATTAAAAAGCCGGTTTTGTATTTATAGTAAATGTTTAATCCTCTTTACAATAGCTGAAGTTGGATGTTAATTGAAATATAATAAAAAATTGCAAAAAATGGATATACAAAATGCATACTTAAAAAAATGTAGTAACTATTTCTGGCGCAAATATCCAAGAAATTTTCATGAAAACAACTGCCTCAAGAGTTTCGTTGGCTGAAGGCACAGTAGTAAAGCGCCAAGTCAACTCAAATTAGAGTATCAATAATTGTTGTTTCTATCATATAAGTTGGCCATAAATAAATGCCTTCCTTTTTAAGTGCAATAATTAAAGAAATACGTTATTGATTAGTCTATTTCTCTACGTAGTACCTATTTTTATCTTAACCTATCCTTCGTATAAACATTATAAAACTGTTGAAATGGGTTGTGTGCCCTGTACATATTTTTGGTGATGATATTTAATAATGTTTACGATGTACAATGAACGTTAAATAGGCAACTATATTAATTGAAAATAGATTACATAATTCTTGCTAATTTTAAGTTACCTGAACGAATACCTGACAGAACCGTTATATTTAAAAATACATATATTTTAAGTACGTATCTGTGTAGAAATTATTGACGGCTTTTATTTATAGGATTAACACCCGTAGAATTGCATAAGGTTAGTTAACGATGCAAATATATAAATTATATGAAGATTATATATCTAGATACGAACAATACTTCGTAAGAAATAAGTAACGTACTTATTTAATACTTTGATTTAGATTTTTGTACCGCATGAATAGTTACATTTTTATAATTAATTCGCTCTAAGTCTACGATGTACCTTGTATGTAAGGATAGTGTGTTTATAATGGCATAGTAAATGTTGTCAATAATTTAAATACAGTTAATAATCACATTTCCCGTTTGGCACGCGTATCAGGGCGCGCTATACGAATTATATTAAAAACATAATATAATGGCTGTAAATATGACATACGTTTTCACAAAATATAATGTACTTAACTAAATATAAGGTAAAGTTAAAATTCTTTGACGTTCGAAGGGAATATTGATGTCACTTTATAATGTTCTTGGTGTCTGTTTTGAACGTATTCTCACTAGGGCCTGAGTCACAATCATTAATGTTTTGTAACTTTCATTATATTAAAATCATTGTACACTATATATCAAGTGAGTGTGAAGCATGCCCTAAACTATTAATTAAAAATAGCATTTATAACAACGAGCACTGTTTCTTCTACAAGAACTAAAGTACAAATTGAAGTCTAAAAATACTGTCAGTACAAATTTTAATTGCATATTTAAAGAAGATTATGTCGGATTATATGCAAATGTTGCCAAAATGATATTTTTTGGAGCACCCACTTATCTTTATTTAGGTACCTTGAGGAGAGTACAAAATCGTGTGAAACTTACGGCGTACGGCTCGCTTAGATGGATTGGTTGTTGTACAATTTGTAAACAGTAATTTGATTTGATTAATTTAATATTATGTTGTATAAAACTATAAATAAAAAATGTTATAACGTAAAATATATCGAAGTGTCCGGTAAGATAATATGACAAAAAAAATGAAATAGTAAAAACTCTTAAGTAAGATTGTTGCTTTTTCACTTCGGCAGGCGTTTTTTCAAACTTTTCTCAAATCCCTTTAAATGTTTAATTCTGATTTAAACCGTTATTTCTATTCCCTTCAAACAAGGATTTTGTTTCAAATACCAATTTCAAACTCGCAAACATTTATTGTTTCTAGTTCCCGATTGGAATCACCAGTTGCTTTAAAAATCATATATGTTCGTGTAAACTAATCTACAATTTTTTTATGATGACACTAAGGCAGATACCGGAAACCTCGATATAAATTATGTTAAATGTGGTCATTGGTGGGGTTGTAATGAAGCATACATAGTTACACGTTGCAACGGAGTATACAAAGTTACATGTTGTAACGAAGCATACAAAGTTGGACGTTGGACGGCCAAGATCTGAGACGCTGTTTCAAATATGATGCAATTCAAATAACATCCAATAATCTAATAATTATATGATTATTTTATAAAGTAGTTAATGATTTGATCAGCGTATTTAGCTCTCTCTGGCCGGGGTCTGTAGAATGGATATCGTGTGTAAGGAGCTGAAACCACCAAGGTTGTAAAACTAAGTAAGATTTTGTACGTAGCTAACTATTGATGCTTAGTAAAGGAGTTGGTGGGATTTGTCTGTAAATGGGAAAGTGATTGTCTGTGATTTTTTTAAGCGACTTTTTTATATATAATTATGGAAAAGTATAAATTCCTTAACAGTAAGAATAGCACTACATGTGATTTTACATTAGATATTATTAGTTGATTTGATTTTTTGTACTGTATGGTATAGGATAAAGTAGTGAGCGGTAGCGAGTGACGCAGGTTGGATATTGGATGCACATAAAATTTATACGTGTATAAAGATTGGCATACGACAAGTTTGTGTAACTTGTATGGCAAATGGTATGACCACTGCGCATTGTATTAATACTGAAAATACACAATTCAATTTTACCGGCTTAAAAGGTAATACAATTCTTGATGTCAAGTAAAAATACATTTTTATTTCCGATAATGTAAAGTTTAGAATGAAGGGTAAAGTTAAATGGTGTATTTTTGGTCCACCGAGTCGCGGGTACTCCGATAATTGGCCCGAAATTCAAATTTCGAAGGCTCGATACGAATTTAATGAAAAGGACACGCGGCTCGTTAAGTTTAGCAAATTAATTTATTGGATATGGTAACATTAATAATTTACCTCGTTCTAGCGAATTTTTTAGTGTGGTAACTTTTGGCTATTATTTTGTTAGTTTAATGTGATGAATGTAGTGGGTAAAATGTTACGTTTGCTTTAAATTGGGCAACATTATGTATTCGTATCTACTGAATAAGTTGATGTTTGGTCTCAGAACGACCTGGATTACCTGGAAGAATGGCTTGTCGGATCCAAGTATGAAGGTCCTAAATAAGTGTTCCATGTTTAGCTTTCCGTTTAATGCTGTTCCTTTGGATACACGTGCTGTATTTATTCTGTAACGGTTCTTGGCTAAACTTGGATATTTTTTACTATGTATAAACTGCAACTCTATAAATCTTATTATTTGCGTTCGAAAACAATTTTATCCTTAATAAACAAATAGTCTATATAAAAATATTGATATTCTAAGTCCAGTAATGCTTTTAAGCTAGAAATTATATGTTTAATTAAATAATTACTATTAACTACTCATTCCATGGTATTTTATGAAACATTTTCTAATATAAGATAACTTTTTATAAGTCAAGCCACAAAGCAGCACGTCTGTCCAATACTGTTAATCTTTGATACAGGTGATTTGCTGTGTGCACTGTTAAAAATAGTTCTATATAAACTATGGATCCCTACCACGTACCTTCAATCTGACCTAGGTATAGATATTATATGGAAAAATTGTTCCATTGTGGAATTCTTAAATTAATAAAAAAATGTTGCTAAAATATACCATGTTGTTTTATTTCTTTGCCTTATCTTCTATAGATATTATTATTGTAGAGAACTTTGTTATTTTTTTTCTCAATTTATATATTTAAGGTACCAATTCTACTAATATTATAAATAAGAAAGTTTGACGGTGGATATATGAATGTTTGTTACTCCTTCATGCAAAAACTACTCGACCCATCTGGATGTAATCTGGCCCAGATATTAATCTTATAACTATGTGTATGTAGACTCGTCTGGAATAACACATAGGCCTTTTTATCAACTAGTCTTGCATATATTTTTATGGGGAATAGGGTATCCATCACAACAATCCCAGTACTCGAACAGGTTTATCACAAAGAAGTAGAAATTAAACATAAAATATTTTTAAGTGCTAACGGTTCGCTTGTATCCTTTAGATCTCCGGTGGCGCTCCAAATGGTGGTGACAGCCGATTGATTGTTATTTATCCACCACTATAATCAATGAAGTATGCCATTTTAATTTTTATGCCCCTTCTAAGGCCCTGGTTATGGTCTGATAAGACGCTATCATACTGTAACCAGGCAGATAGTATATTCTTACTAGAACGAACATACCGTTCTGCTGCTGACTACGGGCAATGTTGAACACTCACAATCAGGCGCTTGTTTGTTCGCTAAATCCATAAATATATAACCAACAGTCGGTCCTAGAGCACGGAAGTTATGATCAGAACTGTCAACTGTGACAATCACAATAGCGGCTACAACGGTCAATCAATCTTGATCAATTGATCATATGAGCGCTTCTATTATCTTAATATTATGTTATGTAAAAAATACGGAATCAAATCTGGTCTTTCGCCTAACTGGTCTACCTTGTGTTTTAACGATTGATGTATCGCCCGCGGCTATCCCGGCATGAATTCATAATGCATAGACTGTAGGAAGAGGTATTTAGAAGAATCAATATTTCTTTAGAAGATTTTTAACAGGACTTAAACTGGGTATATCCAGAATCTTTAACACGAGGTACACTCAAGTTGGACATACATAGGTACCTATAATCCGAAAGTCATTTCTATAAATTTAAAAAATAAAACGAAGTTCAACTCTCCCGAACATCGTCTGTTTTTTATTTATTTATTTCTTTTTGATTTTTTTGACGCTGTGGGCTGACAGATATTTGACATAATTTCAGACTATGTGTATGTCTCAGAAACAAAGCAATTCCTCTACGCATAGTATTAACGATTATTTTAGCCAATTATGTTATTAGACTGACATTTAGATATGCATAATACAAGATACAAGTATTTGTATTATTGAACATAATACCGTTTTAATTTGTTTGGTATGTGCAACTGAATAGTTTGTAGTAATAGTTTAGCCCAGATAGGTATTTTAGGTACGTATTTAAAATAAACCAGTAAAAGACTTTTTTATATTCAATATTTATTTTATAAATACGTCATATATTTACAATGTGTCTCGTAAGTTAGCAAAGGTCGTTGAAAATTACCAGAAGATTCCGGTGGAGTAAGGAGAGGCAACAACGCTACCGGTGGAGTAGACAGCAGGGCCGTAGCTGCGTGCTGCGACGACTGCGGGCGCGGAGGCGGCGTACACGCTGGGGGCGACGACAGAAGCGCCGTAAGCACGAGCAGCGACGACTGCGGGAGCAGAGGCTACCACTGCGGGGGCGGCGTACGAGCGGGCAGCAACGACTGCGGGAGCAGAGGCGACCACAGCGGGGGCGGCGTACGAGCGGGCAGCAACGACTGCGGGAGCAGAGGCGACCACTGCGGGGGCGGCGTACGAGCGGGCAGCAACGACTGCGGGAGCAGAGGCGACCACAGCGGGGGCAGATGCTACCACTGCGGGTGCGGCGGCTACAACAGCGGGATCTTTACGCACAACCGCGCTGAAACCGTTTAAACCATCAGCGGCGTAGTCAACAGTGCGTTTAGTGCCGTCAGATTCCAGAAGAGAGTATTGGCCTTGGACGACGTCTCCAGAGCGAGTCTCGACTTGGCTCTTGTAGTCACCAGTGTAGGGATCGGCCACATCGTACGCGAAGCTAGTGTAGTCAGCACCAGCACGGGCCACTGGAACCACTGAGCAGTGGGCCACGGCGGCAAGAGCGATGAATACGATCAACTGAAAGACCAAAAACGAATATTAACTATTTTTATTTCTTGACTTCCCGATGGTAACCACTGTATACAAAAAAATTGTCAAGAAATAAAACTAGACATTAGCATAATGAAATATTACAACACCCACCTTAGCTGCCATTGCTGTGCTTCTGAATATCACTCCAAGAATGAATGCTGCTTATACGCTAGGCGTGCTTTTATATCGATCTTTGAGACGGGTTCGATACTGTCACTCGACGAACTTGAAAATAGGTCGGCGCCAGTCCGTTGGACAAAGAATATTTAATTATTATCAGGTGAAATTATGTGCAATTTAAAGTTCACGTGTGTTTAAAATGATTAACTTGTATGGGAGGCTATAATTACTTAGCAAATTTATTTTGAGTTTATTGGTCAGAAAAATACACTGAAGAAAGATTTTGTGATATGATGGAACTTGGAAGTATTTAATTTTCTTGACATTCTTTTGAAGTATCTGTAGGATAATTGAAGCGCTTTTAGCGCAGTTGTTTTGTCTGTTGAAAATTATGGAACAAGTTCAGCAACATGGGTGCTAGGTGAAAATTGGGCGGGAGAACGCTTGGGACCAAAATAAATTGAGCGTTTTCAGGGTTTAGACAACACAAAAAGCCATGAATCGAGGTTGGTACTAGCGAATAGCAATCGTTAAGCTTTATTGGAAGCCTTCTTAAGAACGTAACTGCATTCCATCTTTCTTTCATATGGTAACACGGAAGGGTGGAAAACAAGCCGTACTGAAACATAATGGTCACATATGCTATCTGTACTATGAGTCTTTCATGAATATAGAACCTAACCCTACAATATAAGGTAAAAAACCCAGTTAATAGTAGTAACAAAACTTCCAATTTAAATATTCGAAATCTGTAACAACTTGCCACTTCAATAGATTTGCCCTTTAATTCTCACAAAAAACTGATTCAAATGTTAACAAGTAGTCATATACCTACTGTATTTTATTTTTATCAGTGGGTTAGTAATGTTAGATCAGCTTTGAGTTACTGTGTTTTACGATTCAAACTTGTTAATAAATGTCATCTATATTTCTTGTATAGTTGTTTTGCCGACAACCTATAAATTTAACCGTAAAAGTAACTTATACGAATATATTATGGTTTTAGGGACCCACTTCAAAATCTTAAGTGTAGTTATTACAAATAATTTTGAAAGTTCCACTTTATCCTCTTTATCCTTTGACTTCTGCAGAAACATCTCCAAAAGGATCTTTCGTTTTTCATTTCGACTCATTAAGGTTTTAATTTTCAAAATTTTTATTGTTGACTTACTGTTTAAATAATGGAATGTCTTAGAGTTTCGGGTTATTAAAGATCATCGCACTGATTTACGGTCTTATGGCAACTATGCTTATTTAATTTTAATCCAAATTCAGACACTTTTCTTCCTGATTCAGTTTCTGGATCAAACTTCTTCCAAATTCAGACATTGGATCAAGGGCTTCCTAAACACAGATTCTGGACCAAGCAACTTCTACACACAAATTCTGGATGAAGCCTTTCTCCCAAATTTCTTCTTTCCTTCTTCTCTCTTCCTTTTCTTACCATCCCAATTAATGCAGAAACATTTCAATAATGCATATGTACTGAGCGCGAATTTTGACACACTTACGCTAAGTCTAATGATTTTGCGCGCAAAAATATTGCGTCAGATTAATTTGCACGTTACATTGCATCAGCTTATCACCTTGCACGGAGTAAAGGGCATGACTAAAGGGATGCAAAAGGGAAGAATAGGGTAATAGTGTACAGGGTTTTATACTCTTAATTTTTATTTTGTTTTGTGTTAGCAAGACATAAAAAAACATTTATTTACGTTAGTATAATCATATACACGATTATTGTAATGGGGACAACTGAAAAAGTAAATAGACATACCTTTTGAAATAATCGGGTTCAATAAAGACAGGATGGGTCCCAGATCTATCAGGATGTGTAACATTTTCAGGAGGGTGACAGAATAGAGCAGGATGATATTGGATTATGACTAAGAGACGCGAAGAACGAACAAGGATATTGCTCATTCTTTGTATCTCTGCGATAGTGCATGTGTGCTCTACTGAGTACTAGTTTCTTCTCATCACTGAGGACCACGTTACCTCGTTACGGAATAGTTGATGAGACTGGCCCACCCAAGTTCAGGAGTGAAAACTCTTATAAAAGTAAAAGTCAAAATTAATTTTTTCACGTGGGTATTTTAAAAAACACTTATTAACGTAACATTTGTTTGAATCTACCACCGTTTCGGAAGGAATTTTGAGGAAAAGAAATGGCGAAAGATTCTCCTCATCACATCTTTTCAATTAGTATACATAATATAAAAAAGTACAACAAACAAGAATGTATTTTCTGACCTACGAAAAGCTGGATACGGTACATTTATTTCCAGTCATACTTATCACAAATACCTTTATCCAAAAGCTGTTGCCCTCAAAAGTAAAGAATGGCTCAAGATTTTATTGCCATATTTTTCGCCAGATGGTCTTATCTAACTGGTTATCGCCGCCCATGTTCATTCACTTATAGGGAGCATTACCGATACTTTGCAGGCCAAGTATGTTACGACAAAATCCTTAAAATTGTTTTTGTTCTATAAAAACTTTTATTTTGAACGTGCATCTTACGTATGTTAGTTTGTTTGTTTTATGAAACTTTTCTAATTGAGCTTTAAATGTTTCTATAAATGAAGAAAAATGTACTATCAGTTAAATATTTTTAATTTTTTTATATTATAATTCTTAAATTTTTGTTAACAATATGTAAAATTTATGTTAAATTTATTAATGATTCTTTAATATTGCCGTTTATAAAAGTATGCAATTAATATCGATCTGAAGTGAAGTGAAAAGGTCTAACTTGGAGACATAACTTATTGTGTTAAAACTGCTTTAGGCTACAATTTTGTATCATCATCATCTCAACCCATCACGGCCCACTATTGAGCATGGTTCTCTTCTCTAAATGAGAAAGCCATAGTCCACCACGCTGGCCAAGTGCGGATTGGCAGACTTCAAACACCTTTGAATTTTGCAAACTCTCCCGCTAGTAGGTTTTCTAAAGATGTTTTCCTTCACCGTTATAGCGAGTGACATTTAAATGCTTAAAACGCACATAACACCGGAAAGTCAGAAGTGCGCGTCCTGGGATTCGAACCTGGACCCCCGAGTAGGAGGCCGAATTCTTAACCATAAATTCCAACCCAATAAAATTTTGTATAGATTTGTTAAAACAACAAATGTTTTTATGCTAAAATAACAATTTTAACTGCAGAACTAGGCAATCTAATCACCTGACAATCAAGCACCGTTCGAAACAAAATAGGTTTGGACTCACATATAAAAATACAGTTTTTAACTTTTATCATTGCTTCGGAAGTGTATAAAAAAACCGATTTCATCAGATCTGAACAACTTCAAGCTTTAAGAAGTCCATCAAATACGCGTTAGGGTTGACGCTGAAACTACCTGTCAAATTTATCTAATGGTTACAGCTTTCGTGCCTTCTGAAGCACGGAAGCGCTAATTTAATTTTGGCCACTAGCGGTCACCCATTCTCCTAGTGACCACGCCTACTGTTGCTCAACTTTTCTAGTCATTTAAAAATGTGGTTGTGTTTTTAATCGCAAAATCACGGAGCTAAGCACGTCATATGTTGTCGCTGTAACGCCTTTATATAAAGCATTAAAATTAAAACAGAAGAAAATTCCTTTTTCCGTCTTCGTCATCAAATTTTCACTGGCACAGTTGTGCTGCCGTCTAGCGGAGTAAGTCGGCGTGGATATAAATTGAATGTTTAGTTGAAATAAAAAAAAACGAAAGTTTCTTTGTTGCTTGCGAGATTTTCGCTGCTTGATTTAGTTTTTCTTTCCATTCAAGAGTGAGCTTAAACTTTTAAAGTTATTGATATTTTTTTATTTTTAAAGGTAAAATTGTCTATGGTTCCACTATCAAACATTATACAATGTATGTAGAATTTGTAACCATATAAACTTTAATAAGTAAGTTAATAAGTAAAATTTTTATTTTGTGAATACAAGTATATTGTATTATATAATTAATAAATATTTCAATATTCATTAACAATGTATAGTAAAAGTTAATTCGTAGTATGTATTTAGAGTCCCCCAATCCACACTTGGACAGCGTGGTGGACTATGGCCTGTACCCCTCACATTGTAAGAGACCCGAGCCCAGTAGTGGGACATTATGGGTTGCAATAATGTATTTAAAAAGCTGCAGATTTGCGGTCGTTTCACATTGTAAGAATTGTAAAATTAGTTGCCATACTAATTTTAACCTATTATCCCACAGGAATAAAACAGTGATCTGGGATGAAAAATATTCTGGGATGTTTTCTGGGATGAAAAGTATTCCTGGATGTTTTCTGGCATAAATAGTATTCTGGGATGTTTTCTGAGATGAAACACCACAAACAAACATGCTACTTTTTAATTGGTCCATTGGTTTTGGAGTTGCTATACTAATTTTAACCTGTTATCCTGTAGGAACTAAGCCATTTCCGGGATAAAACATATCCGATAACCAGTCTCGGTTTTAAACTACGACTATGCCAAGTTTCATCTAAATCTGTCTAGTGATTTTGCGTGAACTTTAAACAGACAGAGAGAAAGACAAAGAGACAAAAAATAAAAATAAAAAAATTTTTGCTCTGTATACCGATAACAAAGCCTGCCCGCATCGAAATTTTCAAAAACTTAATGTACACAATTGACCCCGTTACGGTTTTATTATTAGTATAGATACATATACATATGTATATTAAAAGTTAATCATTACTATGACAAGTACGTTATAATATGTATAGTACTTAGAAACAAATTCCTACTTTATGAGGATCAAGTAAGTTCTTTTGAATAAGAGTTCTTTGCAAATATATAGAATTCTGTTATATGGTGGAATGAAATAACTATTAACGACGACGTTTGGCATTTAGTTAAAATTATTATGAAATGAAGTAAAGATGAAACGAAATTTATATATTTTTAATTGCCATAACATCCCGTCCACTATAGTAAATATAGATAACTAAAAGTCATTCTTCATTTTGGGGTGAAAATCGAGTTTAGTTATGTAACTAAAACCTTTAAATTCCTGCATCAGTTCTGTTCTAGCGAGTGGCTGATGCAATAGTTTTGCGTTCAAAATCAGTGCGATACTCGTATCACTGACCTAAACGACTTTTAGAAGCCTACAATCCGACGACTTACTTAGATTGTAACAGTGCCTGCGGTCGGTAGAGTGACTGTTAGTGGCAGAATTCATGAGCGCTCCTGTGCTTTGGAGGGCACCAATGATGTTGAGGCTAAAGACACCCGAAGAACATATCGCTTCTCTTTTACAGTTTCTATTCACTATTTAAAATTATATTGAATATTATTTAAATTATTTCGGTAGTTGGTGGGTATGAATTTTACATATAAGAATCTAATTTTTTGTCTACCCTGATTTCGCAAGTGTCCAATAAATAAATAAATATCTTTGGACAACTCACACACGGCCATCTGATCCCAAACTAAGCGTTAGCCTGTGCTATGGCG
>DWJZ01003857.1:0-16254 GCA_018249125.1 Asbolis capucinus | reverse complement strand
ATATATAAAAATTTACTTTATACAAAATAAAAACGACGATACTACCACAATCAAACAACATACATACATACTTACACACACTCGCAAACTCATAAACACTTGTACGCACACACATGCATCTTTTAGTTACTTACAATCTTAAAATTTCTGTAAACACCTTTCACTGAACTTGTAAAAAATGTTCCCCTGTTTCAGTACAGTTGCCTTAGCATAATTTTGTTATATAATTCTGGGATTTACAGGAGAAAATTAAGAGTTATTATATTACTAGTTATACCCGGCGCGCGTTGCTACGCAACACCTCATCAGCCGATAGATATATTTTTGGTACTAAAACCTTTTCTAGAGAAATCTGAACAAAGTTGCTAAAGACATTACTGCTCTATCTCCTACCATTTGTGAGTCTATAAAGGACAAAAAAACTCACAAACAAACAAACATTACTTTACATATATAATATTGTATATTTACAGACAATAGTGACATACAAAATACTACTAAAAGACGGATCCATATCTATCTAAGGAATCATATCTATCCACGTATGGCAAAAGCTATATATCATTCGACTTTAATATCGTATGAATATAGTTTAACATTAGTATAGTCAGTGCCACCTCAGTACCAGGTGAAAGCTAAATACTAAGTGGCAAATAGCGTGCCAGAACTCCGTATCGTTGTAATATCGATATATTATATCGATGTTTCATTTCACTGAATTCGTGTTTCGCATATCAGTTCATTGACACCATTTTCTTTCAATGGTATTTTAATAATGAAAATGAAAGCTGTTTATTTTGTCTTAGGAACCAAAAGCTCGCTTAACGAAAGTCAAAATTTTACAGTACAAAATCCCTACTATATGTACATATATTTAAATGCATTCTTTCATAAAGCCTAAATAATAACAGCAGTTTTGTTAATGATGTCGCTTGTAAACTGAAAGATCCAGATTCGATTACATTTGGAGGCAGGCATTTGTGACAGATGCATCTTTGTTCGCGGTTCATAGGGATTAGTGCTGGAGTCTGTTAAGGTTTATTAATTACTAGTTTACGCCCGCGGCTTTGAACGCGTGTTTGATTAAAAGTAGCTTGTGTCTGTAGCCTGTAGAATGACACAGCCTAGAAATTACTAAAATATTACTAGGAGGGTTACTAGGAGGAAGGTTACTAGGAGGAGGGTTACTACTTTGACTTAACAGGGCAAACAATGCACCGTTTCGTTACATCCTTATTTCGCTTACGTAAGGGGCAACGATCTTTTTTGGGGCTCGGTGTAAAATTTGACAACAAAGTGCCAAAGTCATTCTTGACTGACATATCGAAATATTTAAAAAGAAAATTAAATCACGACTCAAAAGGGTATTATAGTATCAATTAACATATTAATGACAAGGATGCTTGGAAGTAGTTCCGCAGCCGGTTCCAAACAAGTTTGTTCTGTTTAATAATTTTGTATTTTTTAATATTTTTTTATTTTTTTATTGATTTTTTTTTTATTTTATGTATTATTGAAAATATGTGCTGAGGAGTTTCTTTTGCCATTTCTTTTCATCATTATTACGGCACCAGTGATAGATTCTGAAAAATTACGTTCATAAGAGTATTGTACATACAAGGAACCAATGATTTGACTTTCACTTTACACTTTCACTTCGACTTTAATGCTGGAAATCATGTTCCTTAACTGTTAATCACAAGAGCTTACAATGTTATAAATTCACAGCTTACGCTAAGACTCACTACGTCTGTTGAGGGCTAAGCTGCAGTGGCTATCTCCGACCCATTAGAGGCAAACGACTAGATGTAAGCAATACACAGTCCGATAAATCAGGATGGAAATGCTCGTTGCTCTGCTGGAATTTAATGGAGAATGGGTCAAAATGACCCAGACTACAATACGCGTATAGTACATTGTACTTGGTCAGCTTTAATTCTTTAACCAAACAGAGAAATAGAGTTTTTCATGATGAAACCCATTTATGCCCTTTTACTGTATGGTAGCGGTATTATAGAGTTATGGTAGTAGAGTAACGATAATGGCTAAAAGAAGAGCTGGCAAAATTATTAAGTTTTAAAAAAGTTTGCAAGATATCCCAATAAACTCAATGATATCAATGAAATTCTAGAAATCCACTTCACAGAACAGAATTCTGGAATGTTCTCCAGTACAATCTCAGAATCCAGATTAATTTAATAACGCGTGGGTAGTTCTCAGAATTGAACGCGCTGCAGCTTCCTATCTTCGATGCATTAGGATGCTTTTCCAAGATTATCGAAATAATATTGTTCAATTTAACCCCAAACTAAGAGTTAGCTTGTTCTATGGTGATCAGACAACTGATAAACATATATATATCGATACATACATATATGGGATCGATGTCAAGCATTAACTACATAAAAAAAAACTTACCATCAGGTGGGATTGTAGTCAAGCATTAATTTATAACAAGTAAAAAAAAACACAAGCTGCCAGGCTTTCGCGCGGCGTTTCAACAACAAATTAACTGGGACAATGTAGTTTCTTTATTAACAAACATATATAGCATACAGTATGAATAAACGTTTTTTATAGTAATTTAGCAGAAATCACAGTCGTGAATTGAAATGCGCATTGAATGGACAAACGTTATATTTGTCGAAAAAGAACAATGCGGATTCGTCCAAAATGATCTCAGTTGAACAAACGAACTTAACAGTATGTTGGGTTCAAAGCGAAGGCATTACTAGTTAATTTTTTTAATTAAAATAAGTTAATGCTTGACGTCGATCCCACCTGATGGTGATTGGTGATAATGTCTAAGATGTTGGGCGCACTAACTTAGTAAATGCCTATTCACTCTTCTCTTGAAGACTGCTACGTCATACGTGAGCGGGAATACTGACGCAGTCAAGTTATTCCAATCCTTCGCATTACGCATAATAAAACGAGGAATACAACGTCGTTCGAACTGGCAGCATGTTCCAAACATAAGGATGGATACCGGCTGTACGCCGGGTTGTTCGATGGAGGAATAATTTCGAATAAACTTGGGTTATAAACCATAAGACTTTTACATCACTTTAAATGTGAAACTTAAATGCTATAATTTGGTGTGGCTTATGTGACATGCGGCTACTTGGCGAGTGTGTTGTGTGAGTGGTAAATGTGTGGAAAATAATGTGGTGTATGTCTTATGTGTGAGTGCTGCGTGTAGGTGGCGTGTGTTGTGCGAGAGTGGTGTGTGTTGGTTGTGTGTGTGCAGTGTGAAAGTGGTTTGTGTGTTTGTACGTATTATCGTGTACTTGATTGTTTTTTTCCTTATTATTATTATTTATTTTATTTGTGTATATTTTTTTTAAGATCCAATGATTAGTATTTGTTTTTTGGCAACATGCTGTTTTAATATTTTTTCTTATTTTGATGATAGATCTTGCATTTGTTATACTCTCCGGTAGATTATACATTTTAGCACCTTCATATTGAATTTACTTACGATGCAAACTCACGATATACAATAACTGAAGGTAAATTAAACATAAAAATTAGGCTCTAAAGCACAATTCGACTAGCTTTTTCCTGCAATCACATCCCCGCGGTACAGCCTCTTCGGAACTTTCACATTGCTTAAACACTCATTACCAACTATTCGGCCCTAGAACAAACGTTTATCTGTAAGAGAGTCTGCTCCGGAAATCAAAGCTGGGACTCCACTACCATCTACCTGCTATAGCACCAATGACTTACTTTATCGCACTGACGGAATTCTTTCTAGATATTCCTAGTCGGGCAGTTTGAGCTGCATTTTTAGACAGAACTCGTGCCAAGAGACCACTTTTGTTGGCACAGCTCTATTAAAAGTAAACAACCGAACTGGGTTAGGTCATCTGACAAATAAAAAAAAAAAACTTTATGTAGGCCAACGGAGTCAGAAAGTACTGGGAAATTTGGTTACATTTTAGGAAAACGAACCCCAGGATTTGGTCTTCCGTCCCTCACAGCGACTGTAAATTTTAAAGTTTTTTCAGAATACTTCTAATATTATAAATGCGAGTGCTTGTTGACTGCGCAAAAACTACTGAATGGATCTGAATAAAATTTGGTACAGAGATAAATTTTGGGTTATGTTTCATTAATATACAATGCCGGCGAAGTCGCAGGCAGGAGCTGTGATAATTTCCACCATATTGCATAATAATTTATCCCATGGGATAAGCGGGCAAAAAAGCAGACGGTCACCTGATGATTACTGATCACTGCCGTCCATGGACATTAGCAATACCAGATATGATTTATATGTATGTATAAAAATAATTAACAATTAATAATTACTGTAAGCGAAGCCGTCGGCAGCGGTTAGTAAAATAACTGTCAAGAAAAACATTACTACCGATTCTCCTTGTTGCACAGCAAAAACAGAAAATAAGAAATGTTAATATATTTTCTAGCTCCGATACAAACAGTGAAGGCGTACAAAGGCTCTATGGGAAACGCGAACCACTCACCCATACAGCCGGACGACAAGAACCCAGACGTGGTGCCGCTCGGGAAAGGTAACTTGTTTGTTTTTCATTGCTTTGTTTATCGATACAAGACGCTATTCATGTCTTGTCTCATTGTCAACGGATAGCTAAAAGCGAGTTGAGTAAATTGTTTGAGATAATATTTTAAGTACACTATCATAATTAGCATCTTAAGGTGGCAGCAGGCAAATAATTGGAGGCAAACTTTTTGTAATATATTTTAGATGAAGCTTTCAAACGTGTACTGAACGTAATTGTAATTTGCTTACTGAAGAAATCAGGGAGCGGCTAATTTGTAACTGCGTCTCATAGGCAAGTTTTTTTTGTAATTCTATAAATTTGTGCTTCACCAAGATCCTGCCTTATGGGAAACGATGTGGTTTTAGATGGCCAACAAATTTACCAAAAGCCTATTGGCTCTTGACTAACTTGCTGCAAGGTAGTTCAAAGTCCTGCAGCCAACGTCTGAAATTTAAGAATGTGTTCTTCTTGATATATTTCGCGATGAAGACAGATTGACTTATTTACTGCGCTAGCGTTACACAGCACACTGATTCGTATTCAATTTCTTGTACAATGTGAGTGCTCTACGATCAGTTTGCATCTCCGAGTTAGCTAACAGATCCATAAACTATTTGCCTAATGGGACTTCAAATTGAATGTAATTATGACGAACTGTCACTAGCAAATACCAATGATAGGAACTAATTTATTTATTATTGTATGCGTAAATGCTATAGTTTATAGGACAAATACAATATGATGATATACATATACTGTACAAAAAAAATTTTTGCTAAAATCAGCTCCTTAAATAAATATTTTTTTTAAAGATAATTCGCTCGCTTATCGCTGTCCCGTTCGTTATACAGCAATCATATTCTTGAAGACTGTAGTGAATCTCAAAGTATATTTTAATGACTCCTGGGTAATTCTACTTAAAGTTCTCAAACCGTTTATTCATAGAAATAGAAGTGAAATCTTCTTAGTTTTCAAGTAGGTTCCTTAAATTCTTACATACTTCCTTGTTAGTATTTCCTGGATAATTTGTTTTTATACAATCTGCATAATTGTTTTATTGAATACTGATTATGGGAGATATTTTATAATATTAAGTTTCGTTACATAAATCCTAAACAATTCTCAGCAGAATATTTTTTTACATTAGTCAAAACTTTAAGAGTGATGCAAGATTTGTAATAATTATTTTAGTATTATAAACTCACGATATTGATAAATATCCATAAAATGGCGCCTCAATAAGTGTCTCAATAATATCTATTTTTATAGAAGGAAATTGAAATAGTTTTAAAATTTTGCTATTAACGTTACATTGGACAGTACATAAATTTTGACGAAAGATTTTTTTACGTAAAAATTTCCCATTCTCTTTTATGGAAGTGAGTGAAGATTTATTCAGACGACTAACCTTTGAATGTTAACAACAAATCTTTTGAAAGAATTTGTGTTCGTCCAAAATGCAAACTCAATCAAACTGTACGTTGGATCAAAATGTTTTTTCTATTAGATTTCAACTGCACACGCGATGCGGAACGACCCCCTGAGCCGCCCCCTTACGGGGCCGTGATCTCGCCCCCTGTGGGGTCGTCCAGGAGTGCCCACAGCCTGCATGAAGGGCGATCTAACACACCACACACGCCAAACACACCCGCTTCCGATGCACAGGTATGAAAACGTAAATTTATAGGAGACATTATTTGCTAAAGAGGAAATTTAAAGCCGTGATATTTCTTTCTCATCTACGGTTTTGAAATCTGCAGTATTTTCAGATTTATATTTCAATATTCGAATATGGCGATTGCCTAGTGATTTCAGTTTTTGCTTGAGGGACCAGGTTCAAATCCTGCATAAGGTTCATATAATATATTTTTTTATTTTTACTTTTACTCTTTTGGGGCTGTCTTCTAAGGCCTCCTCATTACTAAAAAGGCCCTGAGCATACAAAAATTACTGGGTATATAATTTTTTTTAAATTACACGCTTATATTCAATCGAGCTCCTTCAGAGGTATTCTCGTCGCGCATTGACCTGGGATTCTTCAAAACAGTTTAAAAAGTCTTGTACTTTAGTGCCAACGTTGCAATAGCAACACCTCTGGTTTTACCTGTTTTTAGGCAACCATGACAGATTAGCAACAAGTGGCCCAAAAGATTTTCCGTCAATCCTTCAAACTGTAAAAAAAAAACAAAAAATACAAAAATCAATCCAAAAATACATACTAAATTCCTTTTATTTACGGTCCTCTTATTTAGAATTGTAGAGATAGAATATACGTAAATACAAATCGACAATTAGAAAATGATCCTTAAAACATTACATTTTGTTCTTTCAGATATGTAATCTGATAATAACTGCTTGAGAAAATTGAAAGAAAAATATATATTATAAATCCTCTCTGGACATTACGAAAAATATCTGTATCGACCATGAGATTTTTTAAATTCTTTAATGCTTTTCCAGTTTCTGAAGACAATATTAGTTTAACTATTAAAAAGAACTTAAGAGTTCGTACCAAACAATTTATGACAAATTATAAAGAAATCCCAAATTTACAATGTTATTCGAGTTGCTATATAAAATAATATTTAGGTTTGTCCAAACTGCTTGAATATCAAATTGCTTTAACTATTCCTTTTAAGTAAATGTTGATTTTAGAATTCTGCTTTTGAATTGATTTGCTTCAAAATGTTAGTCTGTTTTATTGAAATTTTATTATATAGGTCAACATTTATTTACTTATTTATACAGATATTATTTTGTTATAAGCATGCAAATGACGACACTTGATGCTAATTGATCGCCACCGCCCATGGACATTAACAGCATCGGACTGAGGTTTTATTAACAAGTTTCAGTCTGCAGTTGAAATAATTAATATAATACCACATATTTCAGTTACTAATTATGTACCTTCGCTGTCTGTCTGTGTTTCCTAAAGGCCAGTAGTGAATGCTTCTAGTATTTTCTCACTTTTTGTATTTCTATACAGGGTGTAATAAGATTATAAATAAATAAACAAGAAAACTTGTTATAGAGCATCGGTACGCTGGCGGAAGATCGACGAAGTGTAACGAGTGGGACCTTATCTCGACGGAGAGAAGTGGTCACGACAAGAACACCACTATTAGCGAACGCTAGGGAAAGCTGCGTCTAAAAATGTTCAATGGACTAGTGATGGGAACTGTTTCGTTTAGATTTTGTACTTGTAACATTGTACGTATGTGTACAATCGCTTGGCGAAGGAACAGCGAGATCTATAGATGTTCGCGTTGAATTTGTGTTACTTATTTTGTGTTTACAGCATATCTATTCCAGCATGATGTAAATGTGAGTATTGGTTATACAAGAAGCAATATTTGTAAGCTTTGAACAGATATGTTGTGATTAAAGACAAAGTGAAATATACAAAATAAACTCTAATATAGAAAATGTATTGTAATTCTTGTGTGAAAATTCCCTCGCAAATATTTGATTTAAAATATACTTTCAGTTATAATAAAGAAATATGTCATAAAAAGATTAATGTCATAAAGAACTAATCATAAAAAGATTAAATGCCTAAAGTGATGTCATCCTTTATTAATTTAAGTATTTTTTACGGAAAATTAAGATATCAAGAAAATTTATATTAATTGTAACCATAGCATCGTTATTTTAACTACGGCAATTCTGTTAAAATGGCCATGTAACAAGATATTTGCCGACGGAATTTCAATTCCATATCAATTACTTTCTAATAAATTAAATATTATAAGTTTATTTTTTTCTAAAATAAACATTGAGAACCTGAATCTTCTATTGGAAATCTAAAAATAAATAGATACTTTATCTAATAATATTCAATCAAATAGTTCACTTCACTTTTATTAATAACGATGTAATTGAAACAAATGTAAACCGTACTCATAATGGAAAATATTATGCATGTTATTAAATTGACTATTTAAAGTTTTACAAACATTAAAAATAAACCAAATTCATTTTTAAAATCTTATCTTAAATCAAAGACCTCGTAACTACTTTTTTAATGAAAAAAAAAAGATAGATAAGACTTCTTAATTTTTTCAAACATACTTTTATAAAAACATACATACATTAATCTTTCAAAAATAATTGAAGGCATTTTTTATCAGTATTTTTATTATTAAATAACAAGTTACTACAAATCTGTTCATTTTAGAATCGCGTGCAGCAAGGTTATACATAATAGGAATCGAATGGAAATAATTATAATATTAGTATTGCGTGTTGAATCTGTATTTCTGATATTGGTAATATCATTTCTATTGTTACAATACCTAAATTCTATTCCTTTGAAGGTCGTAACATAATCAAGGCACTAAATGATGGAAATGTATTTTGGCTGGCTTCAGCCTGTCAATAGCAGAGGACTAATTTCTCTTCATTGCCGAGTAGGTCTAGAGCATACACAATAACGTTGTACAATGGAATGGGATTAAGCTTTTTCAACCTATAAAGGCTTCCGATATAACTTAACGACTGTCATCTGATATTAAACCGCACAAGTTTCCACAGTGCGAAATTATCTATAATTATTTCATTATACTGTAATACAACAATCTTCTCGATCGAGCTGTTGCATAACTCACAAAAAGTGAGTTATGTAACACTCCGTGTAAAGCGGAGCAAACCACCAGGCTACAAGCGCTATGAAAGCGATCTCAGTTGAAACAATTTTAGATAGTTAAAAAAATTATTAAATTATTATTAACAAAATTTGTGATAAAATCACGAATATGAAAATCGCATTTAACATAACAAAAACAAAAGTAATTCAAAATATGGACTGAATAAAACAATGTCCTTCATCGCTGACATTAATAAACAGTTCGAATAGATGTTTCTAATTACTCGGCAGGTGAAAATTTATATCATGAGCCTACTAACCTAGTTTTGATGTCAATGGATCTATAACAATAACAATATACTCGTATCTAGGGTACAATGGTAAAACAAAAGGTAAATTGAAGTGGAAATAGTAAATTTATTTGTATACTATTTAGTCAAATAAACACTCAGAAATTTATATCCGATTCTATAACGTCACGCCGTCTTTAATCCAAGAAGCATTACCTACTTTCTAAATAAATGTAAATAATCAGGCAAAAATACTAAATCCGTGTTCCCCTATAGATATTGATAGAAAAATATTAAGAATTCACGTTTCTTCTTCATCCAATTCGCAGATTGTAAATGTATACAAATATCTCAACGACAATTGCTCAAAGCAATTTTATGTACCGTGGTGAATAAAGAATCATACTTGAAAAATATTTTAACAAGCAGAAATATTGTATGCAGAAATGTTTGAATTAATTGTACAGTAATTACAGATATAAATTGAAGAACTGAATTTTCGATGATAAGACTATTTTGAAGTAGAATTTTTTTTTACTCGTCGAGCCAACGCGTAAATTTGTCGTATAATGTAACCACATTAGGTATTCCAGATATTTCATTGTAACCTTTCGCAAATACTTATCACAATGAAAAAGTAGAAGTAATTTACTGACGTATAAGTACGAACAAACTTCCTGCATCTTTGTTCCCTCGAAGCTATGGGGTCTTTCAAATAGTGGATCCATTACTTTCAGCATGTCCGGCAACGCGTTGGCGATGCCCCTGATGTGGCTAATGTCCATGGACGGCGTTGACCACTTACAATCCACCTGCTTATCTGCTTTAGGTATGAAAACAACTTTACATAATGCTGTGTTTCCAGGACTTGAAATATATATTAACTAATTCAGTATCGTATTAGTACATAGACATTATTTAAAACTTAACAAAATCTCCAAAATCACCACTGACCCAATAATTAAAGATACAGCGATATTTTATACCCAAAATTAAATAGCTAAATCCACTGGACGTGAAATAAAAGCGTTCGTTAGAATAGTACATAAATCGTGAACAAAATTGAAACAGCGTTTTGAATTTTGTTATATTCAAATGCTTTATCCGGAACCCGGTTTTGGTCGAGACCCGGATAGACATTTTTACTGTTTTCAAACACGGCATAACTCCATCGACGCAGTAGCTTAGATAACTTGGTTGGACGCACGGATATAACTCCAGCAGGTTTTGCGACATTGCGGTTTCCATACAACCTGTATATTCAAACTGCACCAGAAAACATGCGAAACGATGCATAAAAAGGCTTTGAATATAACATTTGGAATCCGAGTGTACGAATTTTAAAGCGACTTTAGTTACAGATTTTGTTTTTTTTTTTTTTATAAACTTATTTAAGGCATTTTGGCGCATAACAAATTTACCTTACAGAACAACACACATATATATTTGTATAATACTTTATAGTACAGAAATGAAACTTTGGATACAGATTCATAAATTTATAATTTTAGACTAATTCCAGATACATTTACGAATATTAAATTATGTCCAATTGTTTTTTAGTTTCGAATAATTAATTACAAATTTATTTTAAACTATTTTATTGTAATAGTATATTGGGAATAAATATTTTTTTTTTTTTATCAAAAATGCATTCCATTGCTATAGGATTCGAGTGTTAAGTGAATTACTGTTACGGATATAATATTTTTTCGGATATCAAATAATTTCTAGTACACTTTTAAAGCTCCTAAACATCCCGTTGTACTCTATATTAATTGTATGGATTAATCGTCAAAAGGCTCTAAAACATTAAAAACCTCGAATATTTGAACCTACTGTTAATATAACGTATGAGAGCTCTCGAAATCTTATCGAACCTACTTTAGTTTCAAAGGAAAAGTGTCATCGAAGAGAGCTACTTTATTTATCGAAGTTATAAAATTGACGGAAAATAGTCTGCATTATAAACAATGTTACAGTTAGTTTGCTTAAAGTTGACTTTTCGAAAAATGTTATATAAAACATTGTCAATGTCTGTATTATCAGAGTTCACCATTAGAAAAATCTTAGTGCAAGTATCAAGTGCTTTTTCCAATTAAAATCACTTTTATTTCACTAATTATCTTTGCGAAATTTCAGCGTATATTCACAAACCTTTATGTTATCTTACTTTCAACCATAAAATATTATAACAAATTTAGGGTTCAGTAGGTCAAATTTACTTTTATGTGATAAATTTCAAAGAGCCTCGAATTAGATCAGTAGTACCGCTTTAATTCACAATTAGTTAGATGGTGTTCTTGATCAAACATTTACGTAAAAAATTAAATATAAATTATTCGTGTACAAATTCAGACAAATTTAATTTTAATATAGATATTTGTTTCTTAACAATAATTCCTGCAGCTAAGCAATTATTTAATTTTAATTACATCGAATTTCGTAATGACTATATTATATATTTAAAAGTAATATTTTGAATAAAGACTGTCTAAACTATGACTATGACGTTTCCTTAATAAAATTGTAAAAATAATACTGTAAGAAATTGTAAGAAACGTAGAACTTACATTATAGAATGTTACATTTGTAAAAATATGATAATAAATATTTTTGTTTTCAAAATAAATTATTATAAATCAAATTTATATACTTAACTATTTGTAAATTAAATTAAAATTAATAATTAAGTTATTGTCTGTAATTATAATGTATGTAATTAGAGATTAATCTGAGTCTAATGCTCCACTGAAATTTAGGGCACTTTCCTAACTCAATATATCTAAAGTATTTGTAGAATTCATAAATTACAATTAAGGGGCTCTACACAATTTAATATTTAATTAATTTGTAAAGTTTTTAATTTTTCAATTTACGATTAATTTAAATTAAATAAATTTTAGCAAAGTTTTCATGATAATTAAAGTGTGAAAACATAGACAATAATTTTTATATTTTATTAGAATAAATATTACAATGACATCAAATATTATATGTATATTGAATAACAATCGATTACAATAGCTCCGACAACTACCATGCGCCTACTAGACACCTAAAATATTATTTTGTAATTTTATTGTTATAATTAAATATTATTAAATAAAATAATATTATTATTTTCTGGCTTCAACCCATTGATGGCCCACTGTGCATTGGTCTGTACTAATACTGAGGAGGTCTAGAGCATACTGCACCACGCCTCTCCAATGCGTAGGATGTGGCCATCAGAAACGTCAGAAGTTTTAAAGCCACCCGAAGGCAGCTCACGTGGCTTAACGATTGCTGTCTAATGATAACAACCTGGACCTACAGCTTTACGGTCCCTCTGAAGCACGGAGGCGCTCATGAATTGTTTGCCACGAACTGTCACCCATCCTGCTACCACCAGCGCCCGGTACTGCTTAACTTTTTCGATCGCCTCCCATCAACACAAACCACCAGGCCATGAACGCTAATTTTCTACAACCAAAAACTTCAGTCAAAGTTCTGAGGTACATGAGGGAGGAACGTTACACCATAACACCATGAATGGTCTATTAAAAATTGCGCTATGTCATAAATTACAACTATTGAGAGTCATGCGCAATTCACGGTGTATATAAGGACTAATGTATTTCCAGAAAGAGTTTATCTTAGGTAGTTCTAGTAGGCTGATACATATCTCTGTATGGAAAAAAATAATTCTTCATCACACATTAACATTACTATGTTCGTGCCCTAGCCTTCATAATTTTATAAAGGTCATAGAAATGACCTATTGTATCTATTATAATAATATGTAACTATTATTATTATTTAATAAAATTCACTGTGATGCTACGAAGTTACATTTGTAATGTTAAACTTAAGATTTGAATATGGTAACTATGTACATAATTTTAACTTAAATTGTAACTTAAGATTTAGAAAATAATAACGTATCTTATGTTATGTAAATAATAAATTCGCAGATATCATTAATGAAATTGAATTATAGTAATAATTCACGACTATTTTGTCGTACATAATTATGTAATTTGTTGCAGAATTTCGTTGTTATTATTGTATTTTATTTTAAATCTTTCCTAAATTTATGTTGTAAAAAGAACGAGGAAAATATTTTATTTATGGAATATATAATAAATGTCTAACAGATTAATAGTTAGTATAATTTAGTAAAATTATTATTAATATTATTATATTGGTAATTTTTCGAAGACTTCTTAACATATCGTCAATGTTACGTGTAAATCTTCTTGTAACAATAAATTCGCTTATTAGAAAAATACTATAGTAGTTTTCTTTATATATATCCTTAATATACATTTTATATTTTTTTTGCCGTGGCTTCGGTTGCATGGTAGATTCTTTGATAAAATTAGCCTATGTGTTATTTCAAACAATAATGTATTTGTAAAATTTTATTCAGATCCGTTCTGTAGTTGTTGCGTGAAAGAGTAATCCATCCATCTTGGACATTAATAATTGTTTGTAAAGGATCAGTATAGAAAATATTGGATCGAGTTTGAAAATTCTATCGTCTATGTACAATCGAATCTTCGGAAAGACAGTTTGAACATTAGCCCGGATAATAAAAGAACTTTTCTGGATAATTTTTTGATGTAATTAATTTTCTCGAAGCGAAACGACGGCAGCTACTAGTCTATTATAAAAAAAACATGAGTCTGGGGTCCGATGGCTGTCTGTGAGTTGTACTAAGATATATATTTATTCATTTATTATAAGTTTTCCTCAGACCAGGTGTGTACAGCTGCTTTGGACGAGTTTTTGTGTTTATTTGTGATGTTTCCACAGATTAAAACCATAATGACACATGTTAGCTTGGTAGCTCAATATGCTACAGGATAAGTTTTATTTATTTTAGGACAAGACAAAATTTTCCGAACTCACAATATATGAAATATATAAACATTTCCATAACTTTATTTTTTCTTTGTTAGAAGAAGGTGAAATCCCCAATTTTCTTTCAGGCCCAAACATATATAGTCTCGCAGTATCTTCAATGTACGTGCTAGTCTCATCTTAAAAGATATTCTAAAATGAGTTTGTTTTATTTGACTTTACATAATATGAGTGACTTTATATAAACTAAGTTTTTCAAATCATCTCCTCAGAGTGTCACTATATTCCATATCGAGTTAAATAAATAATACGATCGTATATTATGTAAAGTGCCGATGAATTCTTCGAAAGTAAAACGCACTTAGTCTTCGCATATCTTTTTTTTATTTATTTATTTAACAAAGAATACAATATTATTTTTTTACATCCTGCCAAACTGTAGGCCAGTTAGTCGGCAGCAATATCTTAGGAAACACTAAAGGATTTTGACGAATCTTGTTTTATTCCAAAACATCGTACTCTTATTTTAGTGAGACAGTAGACTATCCAAGATAGAAACAGGTCGAGACGGTTGTATCTTCGACTATTTCTGTACGAGATAAGATTTTTTTTGTCTATTCCTTTGTTGACACTGGCGAACCTAAAGGTGCCGAATTCCACGGTTGGACATCATAGACTGTGATGAGTTTCTTGTTTATGTCTTTGGTTACTAAGGAAAGAATACTGTTATCTTATAGACAATAGGGACAGCAATTGAAAGAGGCGGTAAATCGGGGCATGTGGGCTTTTTGTTTCAAGAAAAAAAGGAATGAATAAAACAAAACAGGCTTTGTTTCGAAAATCTGCCTCTTAATTCTCGTAGTTATTCCAACTTGTATATATTTTAGGTGTTAATATTAATAGTTGAAACATAACTCGATTGTTATAATCGAATAAGTTCATTTACAGATGGTGCGGTTGTTTAGGTGGTCGGTTGTGGCTTAAATTTTATGTAAGCTTCCGTGCGGCGTACGGGTTCGGAGCACGTAAAGCCATCGGTCCTGCTAAAAAGCCCCGACATTTGGGTTGGCTTCAATACCTGGCAATCCTTCCACCAATCCCTCAACCAATACGCATTGAAGCAGCAGAGGTTGGTCAGCCAAGTGTCGAAAGTTTTTATGCCATTTGAAGGCTTCCAATGTGGCTTAAAGATTGCTGTCTACGCGATTTTTGCCACTAGCGATCACCGATCCAACCCACCTCGCCGGCAATTGCTTAACATTTTTTATTCTACTTCCTATAAATTAGTGCTTGTCCACTATCCCACCTGATGGTAAACCGCGATGTGGTCAAACATAGTTAAGCGCACTAATTTAGTAATAGCATATTCACTCTTGACTCAAAGATACTTAAATCGTAATCGAACGGAAACACTGACGTTGGCAACTTATTCCAGTCCTTCGTTCTATGATGAAAGAGGACGCAAACTCTTTGGATCGACTACAAAACAAACCACAGACTTCTAGACTAATATGCTCAAATGGGACACAGTAATCATTGATTTAGCTAAAACTGATTCTAACCAGTTCAAACCGGTTCACGCTCCATAGTCAGTTTTATTTGATACTAATGGTTTGAAATCCACTGTTGCGTGTCACGGCGAGTTTTACACATGTATACGCGTATAAAAGTATACAGGTATACAGGTAATATTCGATTTACCCTACCCTTTTAATTTACCTCAGCGTGAGTGTACACTGGACGAATTTAAACCAACAATCTGCACTTAATTGCATGTTGTGATAATAGTTTAATTGGCAAATAATTACTTATTGGTTAACGAGGAATTCAGTTCAATAACTTTCAAGAACCATTTTTATCGCAGTTAAAAAAAAATATTATATATATACTATATGTATATGTGTATATATATGTTTATGTATTATATATATATATAAAGGGACTTCGTCTTCTCCGACTAGATTATCCATCTTTGTTTTGCGTAGATATATGGTTGAAT
>DWJZ01003856.1:0-16256 GCA_018249125.1 Asbolis capucinus | reverse complement strand
AAAGAGGGAAAATCATGGTTGTTAATAGTGTTGTTAACGAGTTAGGTAATATTATCAACTTACTTTGGGACGTCTGTTTCTTTATTTTATTTAGGATTTATTTTATTGCTTTGATAAAATCAAAGCGACAAAATGTAGGACTAAAATTATTCTACTAGTATGACTACATACATATATCTCTTGATCAAATATATAAAAAAATATTATCTAAATAATTTATTCAAAGTTCGTTTTTACAAACAATATTATAAATTTATTTATTATTATCCATACGCTAACACCTCAACAAAATCTACGTGAGCAGTCTTTGATGAAGATGCAGCAAGCAATTCCCAAGGAGTTATTTTTTCCAACACAACACCGTCATATAAAGGATATACCACTTATTCATAATCCTCATATTCCTTTCTCTGATTTGTTCATCTATTTTATTCTTTATAATAACCTTTCGTCATAAGAATGCTTGTGACCTGAGTTTTTTTAAATTCACAATATGGCATATCTGTCAATTTTAATGGAATTTTATTATGGATTTTAAACAATTACCCATACACGAGCCACCAGTTTTGCTGAGTCTGAAAGTACAGATATAAACAATAAAGACGAAATTTGAGTTTGCAGGGAGCCTTAAAAAGAATTTGCAACATTTGTAGACAGTGCAACGAATAGAATGTTTATTCTAATTAATACATCTCGCTGTTAAAAATTCACACATCTCAGTTTTAAAACCTCAATTTACAACACTCAACACAGGTATCAGTCAACAATGTATATTCTTTTTGATCCAGAAATAGGGAGTCAGCGGCAAACACGACGTTTACTTTTTGCATCTTCGTTCCTATGTTCTAGTTATAGATCAACCGTCTGTCTACTAAATTTCCTCTAGCTGAAACAAAAATAACATCCTTATGATCATTCCCGAGCTGTATAACATCGCGTCAAGTGCACACAAAAAGCGGTCGCATATCTACTCGTTGGAGTTCAATATGCGACGGTTGGACTAAAAAATTGTATTTTATTCATGGGCAAACGTTAACATCGGTTTTATGTTAAAATTCGTAGTGTAATGGAAACAATACATAATGCATAGGGCGAGCTCGACACAATAACACATCGTTCCTCGTTTGACGTTAGGGACAAACTTTGTATAGAAATATCAAATGAACCATCAGGTTTTGGGCAAGTTTTTCGCTGATTTTCTTATAAGATTCACTTCTTTAGGTCAGCTCCTTCTTAGCTCTTTGTTCACCTTCTTGCAAACCAAAGTCAATGTTCGAATTTAAGTGAATGTTGCCTTTACGCATAATTGGAAGTCCTTTTTGTGCAAGACTCGAATACCAAATAAGTCCGATTATAATTCGGAGTTTTTTTAACGCGTCACTGTTTTTTCTCAGAGCCTTGAGAGGCGATGTCTCGTCAAAGTTTGAAGACTGGTATTTTATGTAAAAAATACCACTTAAATCTTATTACAAGAAGCGGCAGGACATGTAAGAAAATTAAAATTCCATTTATCTACAATCAAAATACCGCAACATATAGTGACTTTTTAAAGTATCCGCCATTATTAATTGACCTAAAATATTTTTAGTATAATTTATGGAACTGACCCAAAATTAATATACATTCTTCTAACATATAAACATAACGAAATAACTAATTAACTCATTTCTTTTCTAACTTAGTTAATACAAACTCGTTTCTATATTTAATCCTCAAAAGATACAGCCTAATACGTACGAATACAATAGAGAGATCCGCGTCATTACCGCTTTACTATACCCATTAAATGTTTGAAATTAAAGAGCGACTAATAAATTTCATTCCAGTGGCCCCGTGTACTCGTTTAAAACATAATATTGAACTCTAGAGTACAACAAATAATCTGAAACGGTAACCGCCAACCGTTTTGTCGGCGACCGCCCTCCTCGCGGCCAACCAAAGTATTCACGGTGCATAAATTTTTACTGTTTTAAAAATACATAAATAAACTGAACCGTATTTTCATGTTGTTTTTTGTTAATGAACGGTACATTTAGAGTATAATCTAACGTGTTTGGACATTCCTCACATTGTGGATTTTAAATAATCGGCTCAGCTAAAACATAAAAGACCGAAGTAGTCTTTACGTCACGATTGGGATCTACTTAAGAATTCTCGATCAGATAGGATCGATACACGAAAGCTTTGAACAATATGTATTGGGAAAAGGCGTGTATGCGCGTGGGCCATACATCGATGGACATTGTTTAACAGGCCGATAGACGAGGCCAAATATTGAGAGCGAGATGTTATCACAGATTATAATGTCCGTTTATTAGTATTTACACAAGTATGGCCGTTTGTGATATCGTTCGATCTCGAAACGACTTTTCTGATGGAAAGGTGTGCTCGCATAATGGCGCATTACAAGTCAGCTTTATGGACTATCGGTCCAATTATAAAAGGTTTGATACGTTGTTTAAAATACTTATATATATTCCTTACAGTAAATAATAAAATCGATGAAGTTCCGGTCGGTCCCACACGGTTTTTATTATACTATTATTACTAACTATTATACATTTATACCGAAAACGTGCGGTATTTATTATCTTGAAAACGTTTTGTTCAAGTGCCATCAAGTACCTTATTTGTTTATTAATTAAAGCTGTATTTTAGCAGTGTTCTGTCAATTTTTGGCGTCATTAGATTTTTAGGAAACTAAATAAAAAATATGGAAAATTCAAATATTTTATTATAAGCATTATTTGTATTCCTTTGTACTCGTATTTTACAATACAGATGATATGATTAATTGGATTTGAAGATTTCAAAATATTTATTGAAATGAAAACTGTTTATTTCATCATAGGAATCAAAAGATGACTTTACGAAAGTAAGAATTTTACAATATAAAGTCCATACTTGAGTTAAAAATTTATTACAAAATTTAAAAAAAAAATTTTAAGAAAGCCTAAAGTCTCGATTATATTATTTTATCATTTTATTTTAAAATAACTGAAGTCTAACAGTCTATTAAAAAACAATTAAATTGGGCACCTACAACGCGTGCAACGGTTTTATAAATAGACACCTATAACGAACAGACAGTGTTCAGAATAGGGTCACCTTTTTACGGAACCCTCTTTTTTACGGAACACCTTTGTGCACGGTACCCTCAAAATAGTCGAGAATGAGCCTCAATCATTGTCTGAGACAGGCCTAATGGGTGTTTAAAGTATTATTTATATTAACTAAGATATCTGATAACTATTAAATTGTGTGGCCACGAAACTACTAGTTATTTAGTGACTTCTAAATAATACCCGTTTATACGGCCTAATTAAGACCGACACCGACATAAAAGTTAATTTTTATTTATAGGTAACGCTACGGGAACTCTAAATTTTGATGCCAGAAACAAACAATTGCTGTTATTTTTTTATTTTGACGGCTTTATAGTTTCAAGTTTAATTGAGAACTTCTCATTTAAACCTTAAAACAGTAGTGATAATAAGGTTTGTGCATCGGTCTCTGGAACTGGAAGTCCTGGGTTCAAAGCCTGCGCACGCACCTCTCGTTTCATAAAGTCATGTGCCTATTACAGGTTTAATATCACTTGCTTTGGTGAAGGATTCCATCGTGAGGAAACCTGCGCTCCTGAGATTCGTTCATAAAGTTCTCGAACCTTCGCCACACTTGGCCATCATAGTAGAAAATGGCCGTTGAAAACAGGCCCGAAACATTGTGAAAACAGGCCCGAGCCCACTAGTGGGGCAGCTATGGGTTGCAATAATGAACATATAAAAATTTAAACCTTGTAAATTCCGTAGTAAATTCGAAACCATTATAGTTTTGCCATTTTCATCCGTCTTTTTGTCCGTCTGTCCCTATTGGATGCTAGAAATGTATAGAAAAAGATATTACGATAATTTTAATAAACGCTTACCAATTAACGAATGACGCGCTTCGCCTCGTTTTTTTATCATCCGTACCGTGAAGGACTGGAATAAGTTGGCCGCATCCGGTTCCCGTTGGATAACAACATATGTAAATGTCTTCAAGTCAAGAGTGAATAGGCATCTACTAAGTTAGTGCGCTTTACAATCAAAAACTTCATCGCCACTTACCATCAGGTGGGATCGTAGCCAAGCCCTAACTTATCTAATATAAAAAAAAACGATGTAATGTATTAGCAGTAGGTATTAAGCCACCTTAAGCACGTCGCTTTACACGTATTTAATCCTGTTTTATTTAATTTACACTTATTTTATTTTAACTCTCCCATGTAAAGAAAAGTCTACGGCTCAATTCACCCAAACATCAAACGGCAAAAGAGTCCTCAAACGTGTTTTTATTCAAATCCGTACATTCCCGTATCGCGATGCAAGTCCACTAATGAAGGGAGCACGAGCAGAGGTCACCGCGTGTCATGAGGAGAGAATGAGGACTATTAGTACTTGCCAGTTTGTCAGTACAGTTCTGCGGAACTCAGAAGCTCTTATAGGGTTAGAATACCTTATAAATCGAGGCATAGGTATTACTAGGGCATTACGGTGTTTGTTACTTCGCGTTAGGCTTTGAGTCTAGTTAACAGTAAGTAACCTAGCCTCTTAAGGTATTCATCCTTATGTCGTGAATATCCCGCCGCGGCGCCGGTCTGAACGACGCGGTTTTCTTCGTCTTTTATTATGCGTCAAGGGAACGGAATAACTTGCTGCGTCGGTGTTCCCACCTAAATACGTTGTGAGAGTCTTCAAGAGTAGAGTGAATAGGCATTTGCTAAGTTAGTGTGTCCCACATCTTAGACATCATCACCACTTTCCATCAGGTGGGATCGTTGCCAACTTTATATAAAAAAGTCGAATTATTTATTTCATCATAGGAACTAACTGCTCATTTATTGAAAGTCAAATTGATACAATATGAAAATTAATAATATATATTTGTTTATTAATACAAATAAATCGTATTAAATATACTTTCTTTTACATGCTTTCCGTAACCTCGCCGAAAGGTATCGTGAGTGACAGAATCTCATATTAAAATCTATCGAAGCCTAGAATTTCACCATTTAATTTCAAAGGTGCAAACAAATTTCAACTTCAGGTTAGAGGGTAATTAATGATATTGAAACCGTCAGAGTCCAGACAAGTCTGAGCTCAGACTTTACAGTATTGTCTGGGAATTCCAGGCCCTTGTGTTTTTAAGACATTAAATATTATGTGTGTGTTAATAGCCTATATTTTATTTCAGAGTATAATCGATCCTGTCTATTTCACGAAGACATAACATGAAGGTGAATGATATTAAGATCTTAAGATTACGATAGCGTAGTAACAAAGTGACATAAATATAAGTGTGTGTTCAACCCTATAAACATCTAAGTACATAAAAGATTGATCGTACTCCGTAAAACACATCTATTCCATCAATAGAATAAAAATACCGATGACTCATCTTCGTTAAAATTCAAGTACCTACTAAAATCCCTCCTCCAAGATTCAGTAATTCGGCCATACCTCTTGTTATAGTCGTTTCGCAAGATTAAAACCTTGGCCACCCTTCATAAATCGAGCCCAGCATTACCTTAATATATAATTCAAGTGCTTGAAGTACGGAAAACGAATCCAAGTTGCGAAAATGTCAATGCATATCTCCAGTCTCCAGTGCTGACACGTTTTACTGCATTTTTCAGCGAAACCTCAAATAAAACGGACTCTATGCATATTATAGTATCATGATATGGACGAAATGGTAGTTTATTCGAGGCAAGGGTCCCGTTTATGGCACTTTTTTATTGGTGAAGAGTCAATAGCAAAGAGCCGATGGGTCATTTATGTTTGTAGCGAATTCAGCGTGAAGTGTGAAGCACCTACATAAAACGGTGGACGCGTTACGAAGGTTTTTATACACTTTCTTATATTTTGAACAGGTTACTAGTAATTCGTGGTACATGACTTTCTACGGTGCGTGATTCTGTAAACGACCGGCCGGCCTCGCTACGCTGTAATAATACCTATCTGTCTATATCTATATATATGTATATATCTATATCAGTGTGTGTAGATACATATTGACATATAATATACATTCTAACTGTAATAATATTCAATATTTAGTAGCGACGGGCGGTGTGTACAAAGGGCAGGGACGTTATCAACGCCAGCTTATGACTCGCGCTTACTAGGAATTCCTCATTTATGGGGGACAATTGCAAACCCCAATAACCAACACGAAGGAGTTTCTACGGGTTGTCAGGGAGAACATGCTGATGCCGCATGGTTAGATTAGGTTAGTTAAAACATCCGAGGCCGCCGTGGCAGCGGCCGCCGCTCCGGGGCAGCGAAGCGAGAATAGCACACAGTCCCGGCACCAAAGCGATAGGCGATAGCTTCCCGTGGCCAGATGGAAGAGACAAGGCTCTTTGGACACGTAAAAATAAAAGTTAGTTAAAATATGTAGACTTTCGTTCCTTACCGCTACGGACGTGTCTGCGCTACCACAGACGCTCTTTTATCGATGCGGCGATGCAGGCTTGTCCGTCAAGTCCCATAACGTGGGAAACCACTTTTAGTACCGTACGTACGTGTTTGTCTATTCTTGCATCACGTGGAAATTATGTTAATTTATTCTATATTTTAAATCACAGAGTACATAAAACTTCGCGTGTGTGTAGCCTATATAATATGGAGTTATTTTAGAATAATTGTTATCCCTGGAAAGGTTATATCCACGGGATAACGGTTAAGAGTTCGCATAAAAGTTTTGTAAAGAGATAAGTGTAGGGTTTCTGAATCTAAGCGACCGGGGTTAGTACTACAATATAACATAGTAGGTACTTTTTGTACGTAGTTTTAAAAGGGTTCTGTGCCATCTAAAATAGTAAATACTTATTGAAGGTTACGTTTATTATTAAAGCTGCTTCAGTGAGGGCCGTAAGCAATGTTAAGGGCCCGTTTATGGCTAAAACTGTTTGTTTATAAAAATTTTGTAGCTCTCCGCTCGTTAAACTCGGGATAACAAAACAAAGTCGTAGATAATTTCTGTTTTTTAAGGTCCCGTATAAAATACATATGCATGTTATTAGTTCCTAAGAATCCACTCATGATGTATCACATTAATATGAATGCAAGATATATACAATTGTAAAAGTTATTATGATTTTCAGGAAACAAGCACTTTAACGAACCGTTTAAGGTTTTTCTCCAGTGTACCTAACTAAATCTTGTTTACCCATAGCTCCATACAAGAATTCCTTATATCAATGGAAACATTAAAACACAGGCCGCTAGCTGCGCCATCAGGATTACCACCAAAAAATGTACAATCACAGAACAAAATAATTATTTTATTACGTAAAACGCTGAAAACCTGCAGCCGTTGTTCGTAGCCGTTCCATGGCACAAGCTGAGCGTTTTCTCCATTTCGCTATGGGATTATAGAACTGTGTTCATTATACATATTTAAAATAACTATGGCGAAATAAATGTGTTTCTTTCTTCTTTCTTTCTTTCTAAATCCATCACCAAGTATTTCTGTGGCTTTTACGTCACCTCGGTCTGCCAGCATGGAAGTGAAATAAGAGTATTCTAGGCTGCCCCAGTACGATATAAATTCATGGTGCAACCCAAATTGCGCACTAAAATTCAATCAGCGCGGTGGCGATCTGAGAATAGTGTTTTATGGTGACGTTGCTCCCACGCCAGGAATCAGCGGCCATAGATCCAGCTCAGCCGGATCCGAATGCTAAACTTGTATCAGATTTAGAACACTACTAGTTTTATTTTGATGCATTAAAATAAAGAAGTGAAAATAATGAAATTTGATTAAAACGACCATTTTGTAAGCAGCGTAGCCATACATAACAAACCCTAATATCATTAGGGTTTTCTTAAATTCAGGATTATTTTTGGTATTTTGTAAATAGGCCTTACACATTACTTTGAATATTCTAAGCTCTTATGTTAAGGATGTAGGGTAAGGATACCAAACGAGATTTTTATTTTTGCAAAAAAAAAAGTGTCGTATATACCTGTTATGGGACTGGAATAAGATAATATTAAATAGTGAATTCATTGTGATTTTATGATCTCCTATTATGAGATATTAATGGTTGATATATGATAGTTATAGCGGAGTGGTTTGAACGCTGGTCTCTGGAAAGGAGGACCTGGTTCAATTCCTTCGGCGCGCACCTTTAATTTTCAAAGTTATGTACAAGAAGTTGATTATCACTTGCTTCGAATATATCGTGAGAAAAGTTATCCAAAAAGTTCTCGATGTTGTGTGAAGTCTACCAATTCGCACTTAATCAGTGTGGGCGACTGTACTTTAGATGAACCTGAGCCCAGTAGTGGGACAACACGTAGCAATTATGAGGTATTGCTAAAATTAAAATATGAGATCTTACAAAGAAGTACGAGTAGGGAATGGGGTTTTGAAAACCACTTTTTTTAATATAGCAGTATCCTAATTAAACTTATAGGCACTTCATAGTTCGCTAAAGTGTACTAAATCTGCTCGGGTCTCACGGCACGAGGTCTTATCGCCGCGAGCGCCACATTATGCGACATTTCACTATTTGAATGTCAATTTCATTCGCCAGAAATACAATCACCGCCATCAGCTGATTTATTGAGTGAGAAATAACTTATCTTGAGTAAGAAATAAAACTTTGGATTTATTTGATTTAAACTTATTATTTAGTTCCTAAATTGTTCCTAAAATAGAAATTGAGATAGTATTTTATTAATAGCTTTCCGCAATATTGTAGGAACTCTAATCATATTTTAATGTGAATGTGTACCATAATAATTCGCAACAAGAAGGAAAACTAAGTGCACCAACTCGATATCATCTTATAAAGAATTATCATAATTTAATAGTAAATGAGATTTTGTAGACCAACGTCTGTCGGATCAGATAGTTCTTAAGCACAACTTCTAAACTTACCTGTCAGTCGATGCAGTAAAAAAGTAGATAAAGAAATCAACGATAGGGTTGGGGTACCTATTTCCGTCCACACGAAACAGGCTTTCGATAAAAAAATATCGAAAACCACCCATTGTGTAACTCTATCGCGCGTGAGCCTGTGAATGCCTTTACTACGACAATTCATTAGGGATCTTTGATTGATGCGTCGATTAAACTTTTAAGTGTCAAACACACAAGTTTGTGTACAGATTCGGTTACAGTTTTTATAACTAAAGGTCCATTCACACTTGTGACGGTAATGTGTCAAAAATTATAAACAAAATCATATTCGTTCACGTGCATGCATTTAGAATTGCGACGTCAAGGGTACTTGCGATATTGTGGTTACATCCTTTTATCTGTCGAACGATTGTGTCGTAGTCAGAATTGTCATATTTTTGTGGATGTTACATGTGAGATATTTTCGCGGCACTGAGTTAAAAAAAGAAACATTAAAAAATATATTGGATCTGTAAGTTTCTTTAAAGATCGGTACCTAGCCAAGCAACTACTCCTGCACCAAGCATCTGCACTAACCTAGTGCCTATTTATATTTCTTCCAGAAGACCTAACAAATACTTTAAAACTTAAACAAAAACCTTTTAATATTTTTTTAATTGCCTATATTTCGTAACTTTATTATTTAATTTTTTTTACTATTTCGAATTTTTTAAACTTAATGGAATCTTTTGGTGTCACTACCTTAGACGGCCAGTTGCACTATAGCATGACCGTATAACACGAATTTGTATATTGTTCGAATTTGTATATTATTGTATTTAAAAATAAATATCTCCGTACCACTTGCACACGGCCATCTGATCCCAAACTAAGCTGTAGTATGAATACTTAACTAATTGTAACTTAAAACCCTAATTTTAATACGTAAGATAATATAATTTGTAACATTTTCTAACACAACGACATAAGCTTTCTTTAACGATGTGCTGATAAAACTTAATCCATAAAATACACAAAATTAAATATTAACAACACTATTTCTTTCACAAATTTCAATTTTACGTAACGTAAATAAAAATGAAAAAAAATCCTGCAAGATCCTTTACAAATGCACGTCGTTCCTTGGGGATAGAAGAGCGTGAATTAATAATTTAACGGGATATTGAGTCATCAAACAACGACAACGGAATAAAATGGCCACAACTTTGATTTTTGATGGTGTAACTTCTGTTTCTGACTAGTATCCCAAGATTTTAAACTCCACTCGACGTGAACAGTGTATCCTACAAATATTTTAAATGTAGAAGTTTGTAAAGATGTTTGTATTTTTGTCTCTCCTTCACTTGGTAACTGCTGAATGGATTAAAATGAAACTTGGCACAGAAACCACATCGAGGAATCCTATAAAAGTCACAAAAAATTCTTATAATCTTAATTTCTCGTAGATATTTTCAATACATATAAATGTCATTTTTGTAACCGTGTTAGATTGCGTTTCGGTAATTTGCCATAATAAATTGGAAAAAAAACGGTGAAAGAAACTCTTTAGCACATTATATACGCTACGGGTATTTCCTAACATTTCAATCAGTCAAAAAAAAGTATTGAAACACAAGCTCCCAGTCCAATAAAAAGCAGTCTTGTAAGCTTTCATTGTATACACTTATTCTTTGTAATTAAAAACGAATCGAAAACGATAATCGAAGGTTGTAACATTAGCTTTTTTATTAAAACAAGAACTCTAAAGGCAATTTAAAAACGCATCTTCACTTACACCAGTCTATAGCTGCTTTGTTATATAGTTTTTTGAAATTTTTCGAATATTTTAAATATGTATTAACAAAATCATTAACGTAAAGAATTACTTGAAGAACGTCTATCCTAACGTCTATAGCTAAAATTTGTCGTAATACAGCTAAACCACCAAGTAGTACGAAAACCGAAGTGTATAATCAAACTATCTTGCTTACACTAAAATCCTACATGAATTTTGTATAAACGATTTTGTCAATGAATTTAGATCGACTCGATTAAAATAATCCTTCTCGTATCTTCATATCGATCATGTAATCTGTTATGACAAATCTTAAGGTAAGTAAGGATTGAAACTATATTATATCCGTAATTCTAGATTTGTCTAGAATTCTAGATTTGATATCGGGTGCGGGTTGATCGATCTATTCATAAAATTAGGTGGTTTGTTTCGATCGAAAGAATTTGTAAAAATTAAGCAAAGGCTGGAGCGATTGGAATTTGGTTGGATGACCTTTAGTGGTTTTTTATGGGATAAGGAAACAAACGAGCAGACGATCATAAACAACACCAGACTGAGGTGTCACTAATGTGTTGCTTGCCAGAAAAGATGTACCTAATAGACCCGCAAGCGCGGGGAAGTTAAACACAAAATTACTAAAGAATTAATTAAATTAAATATTACTAAAGAATTAATTAATTAATACGAAAGAATTAATTTAATTAAATATTACTAAAGAAACTGGAATATACATATCGCTTCAGACGGATAACAGAAGAAAATGAAAAGAGAAATGATTAAGAGACGGGAAGAGAATAACCGGCTCTAATAACAATTTTTTTTAAATTAAAATAGTATTTCAATTTAAAAAAAAAGATATGTCAAATTAATAAACGTAATACTATCTATGCCCCTTGCTGTGCAGAAGTGTATAGAAGTCGGTTACTCGTGTAGCATAAATATACGTATTGTTTTAAACTAACAATCCCTAAACGCTTATCATTCGCTACTTAAACAAAATGATGAATGAACAAAAGCGATCGTTATCAATGTCCGTTACCAACTCAAAGTTAATACACCATTGTCATATTATATTTATAATAGATCCATATCGCATATGAAAGATGTTTCAAACATTTCATAATAAACTGGGCCATCTCGTATTAAAAGCATAATCAACTTTCTAATAACATCACCAGGTTATAATATCAATTTGTTCGACGCGATGAATAATTACAACGTATCATTGCTCTTGACAAATGTGTTTTGAAGTAACTATGTATTAACGAAGCTGTGAGCGTGGTAGTTCGAATTTGGAATAACCGTTGTATTTAAGCTTGGTTCTCTGTTTAAAATTTGAATTTGGAAATACGATGGATGTTTAACGTTCGAACTTCAGATATTATTTTAAGTTTCATTCTGAATTTTAAAAATTGAATTTGGAAGCATTGATAGGTTGTGTAATTGGTTTATGTTATGATATTGGTATTGTAATTAAATTTGGAATGCGTTACAGGGTGTTTTTTATTTAAATTTTAATGTCTTGTTATTTTCTAGTATATTTTATTTTTGACTAACCAAAACAACACACAATTAGCCGACAAATAAGGAAAAGTGCCAGATTGGGACGCAGGGTTATCAATCAATAGCAAGGCGAAGGAATCGAACCCGTCATCTACGACTCTCAGGCAGTATTTGTAGCTACAGATGTAATGTACAAATTTAACCCGATTTCAAATTTTTATTTGTACAGATGATAAAACACTATTCTAATGTTCCTTCCATACCACCACAGTCAGTACCGTACAAATTTGATTGGACCCGCCGTACGATCTTACATTCCATCGGATGTGGGGCGTCCAAATCTCGGATCACGATGTAGTACAATGTTACAAATAGCTGTTGTACAGCATATGCGAAATGAATTGATGGCACTGTATGGGTTATGGCCCAGTTGAACGGTTATCCCTTATTATTCTATATAGGCTTCGATCAAGATTATACTAGATGTCGCCACCCATAGAAATTTAACACAAAATACTGTCCGCATAAATATATATGTACTTTTATATGTAGGTTCGATTCATCTTCATTGAATTACAGAGAACTAAAAAAAGTTTTAAAAATATGCTACGTTACACCTAATGACACCAATTGTACCTTGTTGTTAGAAATTTATAATTAGAATACAAATTGCGGCTTTGTGGAACATGTTTATGTAATATGTGTTATGTGACATTTGAAACGAACTAAACATAACACCAGCTCACATGTGTGCTGGTATTTATCGAGCCTCATTTTTGTAGTCGACATCTAGTTGTATTATTGATCGAAAAGTTTAATCCACATTGCAGCATAGAGAAGCTTGCTCCAGTCCTTCTCAGTTTAAGACGAGTTTTAGTTAAATACATATTAAATGGGGTGAATGCCACCCCCTTTGTCAAGTCAGTGATTTTGCACTATGACCCTTACTTAGGAGCCATCGGTATACATATACATACATATATTCAAATTAATTATTCATTAACGTGTCTGCCTGAAAAAGTCAGCATTTTACTTCACTTTAAACTTTACCCATATTTTTTTTTATTTAAAGCGTTCAGGAATCAAACCCGAGCTGCATATAAGATACAATTCAACCAGCTAGATCAATGATGAAATGAGATTGTTTTGATTGTCAGTCGGTAATTTTGAATGCAACAGCCAAATGAACTGGTAAATGCAATTTTCGATATAATTGGAGGAGTTTTGTTAATAGTCACGCTTCTATTTTCAGTTATTTCAAATTGCCTCTACTCGAAATCCAGTTCCGCTAATGACATTTATTTGCTAGAATAATAAATATATATTCATTAATGTTCACTTTAGGTATAATTAGGTATATGTACTTATTGAGGCGAGGCCTAAAGCACACTCGACCATGATGCTCCAGTGCAGATTAGTGGAGGGCGTAGTGGCCAATCCAAGCGTGGGAAGGTTTTGTGCCACCCGAAAAGCCTCCGACTTGGCTTAAACTTAACTTCTGATACTTTAATGTTGATAAAACAACCGGTACCGTTGAATTTACGTGCTCTTCGAAGCACGCAACTCCTCAAGTTTTTGCCACTAACGGTCACCCATCCTCGTACTGACCGCGCTCGATTCGATTGATCATTTAAAATCAATAAAACCCTTTTAGTTTGTTTGAGGTGCGAATTCATATTTATTGTCTATCATATAAAAAAAAAATGTTTGTTTGTGTGATTGTTCGTTTTTTAATTTTAGGCCAAAATACCCATCCGAATGCAAAAAATCTGTTCGCTTATCGTAACATATTCGAAAAGATTGACACGTCAATTTTGAAGATATAAACATAATCAGGAGGCTTACAAACTACTAGAAATATATAAAAAATTGTCGAAATGAAGCTAGGATAAAATTTAAGATCTACCTGACACAGAATCCTATAGGATCAACCAATTTATTAGAGAGATTAAAATGCAGCTGGAGAGGTACTATTTATTCATTAAATACCTGTAATATTCATTAAATATATGTCACCAAAAATTTTAAAACTTTTGACATTAGTCTATTTTCGATCCCTTTTCTGCGTATGAATAAGCACAATATATTCGTAAATGTCTTAAAGTCAAGAGTGAGTAGGCTTTTTTAGTAAAGTGCGCTTAGAGTTAGACAGTGCGCTTTAACATCAAAGATTACGTCGTCACTTATCATCAGGTGGATTCGTAGTCAAGGCAGGAGAGATATATAAAAAAAATATAATATCAAATTAAAAATATTATCACATAGAACAGCTACTTAAGCCATGTCATATAGGTAATAACTGGTAATCCATCCATCCATCCATCAGCCTTTCAACTTCCACTGTTGGTGACAGGTCTCCCCAATTTACCCCTACTAAAAAACTATGCAGAAATTGACAGTGTAGACGCAAAACAAAGAACCTTCTTGGAGCCTTACCAGCTCTTCATAGCATAGTTTTAATATAGACATAGCGTTGTAATCCTATAATAATACTGCGCTAAGACAGCGGTAAAACCCAAGTAGCCACGAAAACTTCTCTCACTACCCACTAATGAGCTGGCTATCGACATACATATTTCATTACCTATAAATATTGAACAGTAATGAAAGTCAAATGATATATTACCACCTACATCTAGGACGGCTACCGTGGGTATTTTGGGTTCCAAACAATATCAATCGCGAGGTGGTATTTACAAGTTATCGCGAACACAATCGTAAGAACCCGTCAAATGTCATTATCATTAAATGATGGATGGCTAATTCTTAAACTGTATCTGATAGAAACCCGTATAAAGATGCGTGGGACAGAGCGGACAATGCATCATTTGATGCGAAGTAGCATATCACGATATCAACCTGAAACCTTAACCTCTAAATGCTCTTCAAAATATTTTGTAAGCTTTTATAGTTATTTATTTATTTAAACTTGATTGCCCACTTATATAAGATAGCAAATGGCGAGCTTAATGCTTAATGAATTTTCTACCAGTTAATCGTTAAGCCGAAAGGAACTATTCGAATGGCGGTATATTAGATAATGATAAATACTTATGAATATATATTGGCTTAATACAAGTACACAAAAAGCATATATATGTATAAAACACTTAGCTGACTGTAGCCCATCACAAAATTTAAATACATGGCAATTCACATCACAGCAACCTGGTGGAGTATACTCTAGGCCTCCTCAGCATAAGGAGGGACCTTTTGTTAGCTCCAACCCTTTTGGCAGCAAAAAAAGTAGATCTCAGAATTTGGACATATTTGAAATCTTCTGAACTTATTCAATGACGAACTATATGGAAGGGAGATATTAAAAACACTAGACTAACACTTCCCATGGAAATATAATGTGGGCAGTTTCTCTTACTGGAATCTTTCACTAAACTTTGAATTTACCTCTGAATTTTAAATATTCTGAGCATTCACTCGAATCTGTGTGGGCTTACCATAGACTAAATATACAACTAGAATTGTTCTTAGCCAGAACTTTTTGTGACCATAATAGAAATGTTGCTTTTGTCGTGTCTAAATAGGTAACTACCTAAATCAATACACGCTTACACACTCATACTTCACACTAGGATTATCCCTGTATATTAAACGAATATTTCTCTATCATATCTGCTCTGGCCGAGAATCGAATCCGAGGTCTTCCCCTCCGCAAGCTTTTACAATCTACTAATTTTATTAATGCGAAAGTTTGTGAAAGTGAATGGATGAATGTGTGAAAGAAGAACTTCACGCAAATACTACTGAACGGATTCGAATGAATGAAGGAAATTTGGTACAGAGATATATAGATTATAGACTGGAATAGAACATAGCCTACCTTTTAACAACACACCTACCATATACTCGTATGAGCGAAGTTGCGGCCGGAAACTAGTCTATTATATTTACACACACCATTATCACATTACTGTACGTCATCTAAGTTAAATAAATAAATAAATATTGGACAACTCACACACGGTCATCTGAACCCAAACTAAGCGTTCGCTTGTACTTTGGTGATGAGACAACTGATAAACACATATATTTGAAATACATATTT